>MJUU01012844.1:144551-160161 GCA_002080025.1 Modiolus philippinarum | reverse complement strand
CGTATGCTGTGGTTGGGTCGCCGAAAGTGTTCACCTACGGGGCAATCCTCTCCATTGGTGACGCTCTGTTTATGTTCGACAAAGCGATCACATAATCTGCGACAAGTCTCGCCCACATAGATCATCTGGCATAGTTTGCAACCAACAGCATACACTACGTTTTCAGTAGTGCAGGTGAAACCATTTTTTTGTTTGAAAACGTTAGCTGGTCCTACTACTTCATCTGTTTCCCAAGTGAAATTACAAGTCAGACAGCGAGATCGCTTACATTTTCTAGTGCCCTTGAATTCACAGGGAATTTGAGGAGTAGCACTCTTGAAAGAGCTAGTGACAAGGTGCTGTTTTAGACTCTTATTGCCTGCTTATTTGTCGACTACCTTGAGGAAAAAATGTTCTCCGAATATATAGGACCCGTCCCAGAACTTTACAAAAGATACATTGATGATGTCTTTGGCGTGTCCTCAGACAGTGAAGATGAACTTAAGTCTTTCATTGACTATGTTTCCTCGTACCATCCAGCCATCAAATACACTTTTAATATTGCCAAAGATAGTCTCTCTTTTCTCGACATTAATTGTTCCATAAAGGATGGGCAAATTTCTACCTCAGTGTTTTACGACCCGACAGACGCCCACTGTTACTTAAATTATGGGTCTTGTCATCCTAAGTCATCCAAAGATGCAATTCCAAAGTCACAATTCTTACGACTTCGTCGGATTTGTAGCGATTTAAAGTTACGGATCAAAATGTTTTTGATGGCTTCGTTGTAAGGGTGGTATGTGAGAACCAACGGCACACGGTCGTCGGTATTTCTCACCCTCTGCTCCATAGCCTCAGATCTTGTCACTCGGGAAACTGAAATCATAGCTCGATCCAAAGTTTGCTTGGGTAGCCTCTCTTAACAAAAAAGGATTTCATTCTGTTACATTGAGTCTTGAAGTCCTGCTCATCGCTACAAATCCGACGAAGTCGTAAGAATTGTGACTTTGGAATTGCATCTTTGGATGACTTAGGATGACAAGACTAGGCGTACTAGTCTTTTTTTATTATTCGCATGTCTTTTAAATTTATGCGTAGATATAATAACTGTAAATTTATAATACTGTGAATAATATAATCTCTCATAATTCTTTTTAGAATGGCACATACTTTTTAGTTTTGTTTTATATGTACTATAATGTATATGGTGAGATTTGATTTAAACAGGGCGTAGCTACGTAAGGCTCGAGTAGGCACGCGCCTATACAAAAATTTGGCATTTTTTTTTGTTAAGGGTGCCTTTGATACAACATCAGGAATCGGATGTATTGACAATTAAATTTAAAGTAAATGTTGTGGTTGTTTTTGTTCAAGATTAAATTTACAATTTGAATTTAATTTGTCAATTAATTTTAATTGACGTTTGAGCAACCATGTCCAGGCCGGTTGAAACTCATGGAGTATTTACTTTACTTCATATTTTAATTAATTATAAATGAATGTATATATATATAAACGTCATACATATTTAAATACATGTAGTGAATAATCGGCTTTCTATTTCTTTAATTATTTTACCCTTCGTCTTAGTTATTCCTACAGTGACGTGCCAAACTCTAGAGGCAAATTAGGAATTTTAATATATGTAGTGCATTTTATTTCAAATTATACTGACACTCTTTTAAAAATGTCACGAGAAAATGAATATCTTATCAGATACGTGTAATGTGCATATACATCCCTGGCCAGAATAAAGAGTAAAATCAGAGCAGCCCTATTCAATCATGAAAAATTTAGCTTACCTGTCTATGCCAAGGTGGGCTTTTACCATCACTAGACGTCCGTCGTCCGTCCGTTGTTACCGTTTCGTTCAAAGATCTTTGCTGAAACGACTGGACATATTGGAACCAAACTTGGTTACAATAGTCCTTAGGTGGTCCCCTTTCAAAACTGTATCCGGCAGGTCCGCACTTCGTTTAAGATTGCCGCTAGCCATTTACTAGACCGGGGTAAACACATTCAAAGATCTTGTCAGAAACTACTTGTCCAGCCATTAGTAAATTGTGGCAATGGTACTTGAATAGTCCTTTCAAAAAATATCCGACAGGGGCGTACCTCATCAAATATGGCTGCCAGCTGGGAACATAGTTTAATATTGGACCGCGAAACACATTGTAAGATCTTCTCAGAAACTACTAGTCCAATTACAACCAAACTTAGCCACAATGTTCCTAAGATGGTCGATTCAAAAAAGTTTACGGCAGATTCAGACCAAGATGGCTGCCAGCATGGTTAAACATTGGACCCATTAAATTGTTTCCGAAATGACTTATCCGATTGGACCTAAACTTAATCACAACAAGCCATCGTAGAATAACTAAATACCGATGTTACTGTGAATTTAAATTCTGCATATGCGCATTTCGACAACTTATGTCTCTTCAGTGCAGATAAAATTTAAACATTTAAAAGTCCATAAATAAAGATGTTTAAAACTGATAGAGAACAAATAACCAATATGATCTAAATGTAGAAATGTTTGTCTGGCAGGTCTGCACTCATATTGTCAAATACAAACTTTTCTTAGCATACTAGCAAGTTTTGCTAGATGTCAACAATTGCTGTATCCGTTTCAGGATGGAGCTTTGGTACACAACAATCAAAATTTCAATTCCCGATGTCCAACAAAGAGTAAATATAGTAACTAGTCAACGAACACACAGGTCACAAATAAAAATAGTTAGAATACATCTTCGCAAATGAAATTCAGGAGATACATGTATTATGCAGAACGATTGGATAAATTAGAGCAGTCTTGATAATCTACTTGTCAAACATCATTTTTGGGTTTGCATCTCTTGTTTATTTCAAATGATTTCATAAGAAAAATGTACTTTTATGTGAATGAATTTTAAACATTTGTCTTTTGTTTCCATCTGATTAAACCAACAGCACAAAGGCGTTTTCAAATCGAGAACAGTTCTACCATCTCCATTCTGCTAAATCGCTGGAGCTTCCGGGGGGTTCGCCCCCCTGGCCCTCACTGGACCCAATGCGGGCCTTGAGCTCCACCAGACCACCTGTCGCATTTTGTGCCTATACTTTATTTTAGACCTAGCTACGCCCCTGTTACGGCACATATTGTCGCCCCTGCACATATTGTCGCCGGCGACAATATGTGCAGACCTTATCGGCACATATTATCACCGGCGACAATATGTGCTGGACATTAGCGGTACTTATCGTCCTTCCCCATGGTTATATCAGCCTGTAGAGCCTTACCGCGAAAGTCATATCTGGTTGAAACGGATATATCAGGAATTGACCTGGATATATCAAGCGATTCTCCAAAAGTTTCAAAGGCAATAACTTTTTTTTCAAGGTTTCAAATGAAATAAATTGGCTAAAAATAAGCATCTATTGTATTTGCTCTTTCCGATGACGTATTCAAAGCAGAATCATGATTACACAAATAGATAAACTAGACGTCAGAAAAATTGTAGAAACTGGGTCGTTGATATATCCTGCAGAGCTTTGACGTTTTCACATTATGACGTCATAAAAGCTCCAAGGAACGATAGAATAGCGTAACAACCAAAGGTTCCTGCAAAATTCAAAATCGACATTATTTAGAGCATTTCGGTCAAAATATTCATCCAGTTATAAATTTTTGCAAATAAAATGATAAAAAAATATATAAAACATGTTTTAAGCTTAAAATTGTTGAAAAGGCGAGAATGACATGTATGCCGAAATTCCCGCGCAACTTTGGGAGAATTTGAAACCTCAGTTTAATAATTACAAATCTAAAATACAAAATAAAGGATGATAAACAAGTTATCGGGCATTTGACAGCTGATATATTGTAAAATATCACCCATCTCGCCAGAATATGAAGCTTGGGGCTCGTTCGCTACGCTCACTCGCCCCTGTGCTTCATATTTTGGCTCACGGGTTGATATTTTACGATACATAGCTGTCAAGGGCCCGATAACATATACATATTGTCACCGGCGACAATATGTGCCGGTTTCGTCAATGCCATTTAAACGTCATTAGGGCGACCATATGTGCCGTAAACACGCCCCTGGATTAAACATTAATTTTTTGTTTCGCATACGATTTAACGCATTCAGTTAATTTTATAACGGGTAAACAGGTGTGTTGTTTTATGATAGTCCATTGTGTGATAGCCTAAATTGACACAAATTACTTAGATCACCTGTTCGATTCACGGTCACCTTCACTGGTAAGGTAAAACAAGAAAGATAACTCGTACTTGCTTCAGGTGATGAGAATTTCTGGGGATGGTCAGAGAAAGTTGAGGTTTGGGTACCCATAAACCGGTTTAACCCTACCGCTAGCTCTTGCTTGTATCTGTAAAATGTACGACTATCCCGAGTTCCTATCGTTGTTCACGTTTGTCATATGTCTTTTTATAGTCTTTCTTGATCAGTTCCCTGGTATATTGTAGCATGTGATTGTAGTTTTCGGCCATTATAAATCTTTTCTGTTATCTCCTCCACATTAATGTAGTGTTAAGTTGATTTAGATACTGCACATAATTATTTAAACAGTGAATAGTATGAAGGAAGTTTAACCTTTTTTCGTACACGAAATAGCAAGAATACTACCAACAAGTTTCTGGAAACGTCCGATGTAAACGTCAACATCAGAAGAGGAAGAAATCCTAGTTATCATCTGATGGACTTGACATCGAATAAAGTCAAATATCAAACTATTATACCCACAGTCATTAGTATTTGTACAGCAAGCGAAAATGGACACGAGTAGGTTTTCTAGAGCTTAACTCGAGTTTCCGTTATTGCACGCGAAAGTGAGAATAACTAGCGAAAAGCTGGTTTTCCTAGGGAAAAAACGTTTTTTTTTGCTTTAGTAAACTACGGTTTCTAGAAATAAACCCGAATTCCCATAGTGAAATCTAGGCTTCGGTATCGAAAAAGAGGTTTCTCAGCTGGAAAACTAAGCTTTTCATGCGAAATCTAAGTTTTCAAGAGCTAAAATAAAAATATATATGTTGCGAAACAACTGAATGTCATATAAAATAGACAGAAAAAATGTTTGTGTAGCTTTCGTACACGGAGAACAACGAAATAAAAAAATATGAAATAAAATTATATAAAAGAGAGAAGAGAAAAAACCAGGAGCAAAACTCGAAATCACTACTTAAATGCATTGTTGCCTTCACAAATACATGTAAAGCTCAGCTTTCTATGAGTTTCTAAATCTAAACCCGAGTTTCAGTAGGACGAACTAGGTTTCTCTGAAAGAAACATATGTTTCGATTGCGAAAACTAGGTTTCCCCGTCTTAAGCTTACTGTCTACTCACAATAGTTTAATAAAGGATTGTAATTTATGATATGGTTCTGATTATTTTTTCGCACTTCAGACATTTTAACCATATTCACTTTGTATACATAATTACAACCACCGGCAACAATGAAAATTCTATTCAAGTTGCACTTTGATGAAACAATAATTTCATGAGCACTGGTGCAATTTTATTTCTGTCAGTACAGGGAGGTTACCTCCCTTTAATATATAAATATTTTCCGAATTCTTTGGCGTATAAACTTATTTTACCGCATCTTTGAGGGACATTTGTCAGTATTGTTTATATTGTACATAACCTGGAGATGGGATATTGTCTCCTTGACATTTACCCCATTTCGTTTTTTTCACGTATTTTGGATAATTAAACCTTAAGGCTAAATTGTGTCTCGAAGTAAAATATTGTATCTTAGGTCCACCCTCCGTCCCGATTTTTTTAAGTGTTTAAATACACACTCCTAATAAGCGTTCGTTTTAGACGATTACATTATTTGCATCATACATGTATGATGTAAATTAATAGTTACTTCCTGTAGTCCTGTTTATTAATGAAGACTGTGTGTCTCTACTCTATTATTCTTCATCCTTTAATAATAAATATAAATACAAAGGATAACAGGGAACATGCAATGGGTGAAAATTATAATTACTTGCTACAATCTTCTAGGGAACTGCTCAGGAAAATAACGATAGGACCCCGGGACAGCCGGACTTGGTACCGGTACTAGCAAAAGCCAATAATAGGGTTAAACTCGTTTATTGTACCCAAACCTCCCCTTTATCTGTCCTATTCCCCTGTAGAATAAGAAACATACGAACGAAACCCAATACAGGTAAAATACTAACTCCATGACCACAATTTGAAAGGAGAGAAAATTACAAAATGTAATAAGAATTATTTCCTCAAGCCATCAAACTTAGCTTGCCTGTGTTGACAAAAAAAAAAAAAAAAAAAAAAAAAAAAAAAACGTTCAGTATGTACATAGAGAGGGTTAACTCTTTTTAGATTACTATTCTGTTTACACCCTGATCACATTTATCAAGGCATTAAGACAGAGCTTGGAAATATTGGGCGTTTACCGAATTTAAATAGAAAAAAGAAGGGCAACGGGGAATGTGTCAAAGAGACAACGACCCAAAGGGGGAAGCCATCATAAGATCTTCAATGAACGGTGAGAAAACCCCACACCCAACGGCAGGTCGGAGTCGGCCCCTGAATAAAGAGTAATCAAGTTCAGCGAAATAAACATCATCCTAGACTCCTATAGTCATAAAGTAAACTAACTAGAAAACAGACAGGACACACAAAGGCTTAATTAATTTCCTGACTTAGGACAGGCGCAAACCTGCTGCGGCGGGGTTAAACTAGTTTTATTGGGCCCAAACCTTCCCCCTACAGCCAATGTGATAAATAAAAAAAACAATCATAACAACAGTAAAATTCAGTTGGCAACAGGGCTGAGTCAATTGTGAAAAATTGAATTGAAAGAACTAAATACACGGACATAAACATGAAATCACAAGAGACTACTAGCAGTTAACTGACATGCCAGCTCCATCCCCCATTACCAACTGACAAAGTAAGTTATGTACCCCCAGTATACAGCTTCCACCAAGATCCCTTCCTGTGAGGAGTTTAGGATAATGATTTCATGCATATACCGGAACACATAACCCGTGTCCATGCAATACAGATTTTAGAAATTTAGAATGTGTTTTGTTAAAATGCAAAGACCCTATCAAAAGATCAATGTTAATACCAGAGAAGGCCATACGTAATGACTTGACGACAATACCGTAGTTATAACCCTTATGAATTAGACGATTTAAAGGTTTTATAAGTTTGTTGGGCGGGTTTAAGTATTTTTTTACTCTTATGTAAAATATTACTGTAAAATAAGGGATGTGAAATACCAGCCTTGATTAGATGTTTACAGGTTGCATTGTATTTGTGAACTAAGTCTTTATATCGATAAAATTTAGTAAAGGTTTAACTAGTTTTTGATAACGAAAACCCTGATGTAATAGTTTTTTAGTTATGAAAAGATTCCGTTCATTAAAATCGCAAACGTTTTTACATACTCGAGCAAATCGAACAATTTGAGATATGTTAACACCATATGATGGTTCCAATGGAACATCGCCATCCAGAAATGGATAATTAACAATGGGAAAAGAAAAATCGTCCCTTTTATCATAAATTTTAGTATTTAATTTACCATTCGTTATATCAAAATTGATGTCTAAGAACGGACAATGATGATTATCAGAATTGACTTTATTCAAAGTAAGTTCTTTAGGGTAGATGTCCTTATAATACGTATTGAAGTCGTCATTATTTAAAGTTAAAATATACAAATATCGGAAACTGCTTTTTTTGGTATTTAACTTCATGGCCAGATTGTGAATCTGAGTCAAATAGCCCAACCTCCATCGGTCTCGATTTTCTAAACAGTGCTTAAATGCACACGTGAAACTTTCGTTTTAGACGTTTAAAAACATTGAACCTCATCATTGAAGGCCGTTTTGCATGTCTTTCATTTTTATTATACATAGAACAAAAAAGAAAAAAAAGAAGGGAAACGGGGAATACAACACACAACGGCAGGTCGGAGTCGGCCCTTAAATAGAGAGTAATCAAGTTCAGCGAAATAAACATCATCCTAGACTCCTATAGACATAAAGTAAACTAACTAGAAAAAAGACAAGACAAACAAAGGCTTAATAAATTTCCTGACTTAGGACAGGCGCAAACCTGCTGCGACGGGGTTAAACTAGTTTTATTGGGCCCAAACCTCCCCTATAGTCAATGTGATAAATAAAAAAAATCGTAACAACAGTAAAATTCAGTTAGCAACAGGACTGAGTCAATTGTGAAAAATGAAACTGAAAGAACTAAATATACGGACATAATATACGTTGTTCCTTTGCTGACGTTTCCTAAATATACCTTATATAAAATAACGTTTCCTAAATAAACGTTTCCTAAATATACATTGTTCCTCTGCTTGTTTTTTACCATGTATTTGTAGAGACTTTGTCTCATGTGCATTTACTCCATATCCTTTCATTCAACATAAACGTGAAATCACAAAACGACTATATGAATCTAACACCGGTGAAAAGGCAAGATCAAGAAATCTCAGACACCCAAGGGTAAGATTTCAATATTTCTTTGACGAGGCTTGCCGAGTCAGAGAACCATTGAAATCTTACCCAAGGGTGTCTGAGATTTCTAAATCTTGCATTTTCAACGGTGTTTGATTTATTTTCTCACTTTTGTAATCACAAACTACGATTTATTTACAACCAAGTCGTACTAGACATCCGACGTTCCTAAGCGACGTCAATGACGTCAGAATACGTTGCTTGGTAATTTCTGTCTTGTACCAGGGGGGTACAAGACAAGAAAATCTCACACCGCTAAAAATAGGAACTGTCCTGTCTCAAAAGTGAGAATAATAGCAGTTAACTGACATGCCAGCTCCAGACCCATTACCAACTGACAAATAAAGTTATGTATCCTCAGTATACAGCTTCCACCAAAATCCCTTCCCATGAGGAGTTTAGCGTAATGATTTCATACATATACCAGAATACATAACCTGTGTCCATGCAATACTGATTTTAGAAATTTAGAATGCGTTTAGTTAAGATGCAAAGACCCTATCAAAAATCAATGTAAACACCAAAGAAGGCCATACGTAATGACTTTACGACAATACCGTAATTATATCCCTTACGAATTAGACGACTTAAAGGTTTTATAAATTTGTTGGGAGAGTTTAAGTATCTTTTACTCTTATGTAAAATATTACCGTAAAATAAGGGATGTGAAATACCAACCCTGATTAAATGTTTACAGGTTGCATTGTATTTGTGAACTAAGTCTTTATATCGATAAAATTTAGTGAAGGTTTTAACTAGTTTATGATAACGAAAACCCTGATGTAATAGTTTTCAGTTATGAAAAGATTCCGTTCATTAAAATCGCAAACGTTTTTACATACTCGAGCAAATCGAACAATTTGAGATATGTTAACACCAAATGATGGTGCCAATGGAACATCGCCATCCAGAAATGGATAATTAACTACGGGAAAAGAAAAATCGTCCCTTTTATCATAAATTTTAGTATCTAATTTACCATTCGTAATATCAAAATTGATGTCTAGGAGCGGACAATGATGAGTATTACAATTGGCTTTATTCAAAGTAAGTTCTTAAGGGTAGATGTCCTTATAATACGTATTGAAGTCGTCATTATTAAAAGTTAAAATATCATCCAAATATCGGAAAGTGTTGTTAAACTTTTCAATTAAATGCTGTTTAGATGGGTCTTTGCTGATGTTGGTCATAAACTCAGATTCGTAGCAGTACAAAAAGAGGTCCGTATTATGCAAATTGATAACTTGTGTGATTAACTGTCACTTTTTCTACTAATTTTTATTAATGATGTCTTCATGTCTTTGTTTTATTATATTTCATTTTAAAATAAATGACATTTTCCATTCAAATGGGATTATTCTGGCGAACTTGACTGTGTTGACAAAAAATATTTTCCATGCCCTTCATGAAAAACTTTTAAAGCGCGACTAAAACAATTAAGCAAAGTTATTTCTCTTATCTGACAGAAAACCAACTTAATCTGACAATGTTTATTTTTTCCTACACATTGTTCATAATTTGACCCGCCAATCTCCTGAATATATTCAAGAAGAAAACTATAATTTGAGATTTGTAAATGTTTTAGGTCAATAATTCTTCTGTACCATGACAAACATCAACATCCATTTCATTTGAAAAGTAACAGCCATTCGAAATTTACTTAGTTTACCTTGAAAAGAAACGCAACGAAACAGTTTGAAAAATGGATAATTTGATTTGTTCAAGAAACTATCGTGGATTTTCAGTCGCACTGCCTTTTATAAGGACAGTAACTGGCATATCTAGTATGCTGTGATTGGCCCTTCGAAAATGTTTACCTACTGGTCAATCTTTTCAATTGTTGCCGCTCTGCTTATGTTCCACAAACCAATTACCCAATCTTCGATAAGACTCGCTCATCTTACAGCTTTTACGATCAACAGCAAAATTACATTTTAAAAGTGGACACGAAACCATTCTAGTAACTAATTCGTCAGTTTTCCAAGTAAAGGACAAGTCAGATAGCGAGATCGCTCACAGTGTCTAGCGCCCTTCTACTACCAGGAAGTTCAGTTAAAAGAGCTAATAACAAGGAACTGTTCTAGGTTCTATCATTTTCTAAAGGCCGCAATAGGAACCGAATCCTGGAAAACCGTAGACATGGATTTAAAGTTAGGGTTTAGGGTTAGGGTTAGGTCATGAAGGTTGAATGTCAGAAACAACTGTAGGTATTTTTCTGCCTCTTATCAATTGCCTCAAATCTGGTTAGTGGGGAAACTGAAGTCATAGCTCGATCCGACACTTTGCTTGGGTAGCTTCACTGAACACAAAAGGATTTCATTCTGTTACATTGAGTCCTGAAACCATTCTCGTCACTACAAATAAGACGAAGTCGCAAGACTTGTGACTTTGGAATGACACAAGTTTTGGAATGACCTACGGTGACAAATCGCAGTGGGCGTCCGTCGGTGTACATGTATAAAACACTGAAGTCGAAATTTGCCTATCCTATATGGTTAACTTGATGTCCAGAAAAGACAGACTTTTTTAACATATATATATATATCAATTTTGTTTGATGGCTGGATATTACGAGGAAACATAACCAATGAAATGCCATCTTCACTGTCGTAGGAAACCCCAAAGATATTATCAATGCATCTTTTATGAAGTTTTGGTATACTTGCAAAGCTAGTTCCTTTGGAACGCCATTGGAATAACTGAAATATTCCTAGTCAAACTGGAAAGTGTCGGAAGTAAAGACGCTCTCAGCGAGCCCAAGTACGACGTATGTTTTCCGTCTAAAAGTGTTTTAGAGCTACCGTAGAATCATTATTAGGGATGCTAGTGTAGAGTAGTGGCATCCGTAGTGAATAGATTAAATTCGGCATTTTCTGGCTGAGAAAACCCCAAGAATGTTGCAAGCATGTGAAGTGTCCTTGATGTTTGTAGATTCCCAGTTTATGTATTAAAAAGTAAAGTTCTTGGTTGAGACAAAACCATTTTTTCATTTCCTTACGTTGATTTTACATTAATGTCTCATGTTGTTAATTTTACAACATATTCGTTAGATCTGCATTCACAGTTGTTAATTTTAGGTCCACAGCCGTCAGCTTTATTTTCGTTTAATACTTTTTCAATTAATGTTGTAAGTTATTAGTATTCATCGTTCCGGTTTGACGTCTTTTTGCCCCTTAGTCCTAGTTTCTGAATCTTTACAAGGAAAGGATGTAATAAAAATGGACCGATATCCTTGTTTCCAATCTTCAGTTCGCAATTTTATTACATTGTAAACAAAAGCATCTGTATAAAAATCTATTTGACTGAAAATTATTACATACGGATTTAATTCTCCTGAACAACAGAAAGAGTTATCTCGCGTTGATCGAGAATCTTTTGATTGGTAAAATTGGCTTATATAAGTATCCAACATGTCGCTAAAGATACAACATATCTTTTGCCATTGCGCATTTGAATTTTACTTTTAAAGTTGGGTTTTAGTGTTTAGCTTTGGCACTCTCGCCATGAATTTTATACTTAAAAAATTTATAAAAATTGACCTGAAATTTGGTCAACATAAACAGTCAAATATCTTGCTTTTACTGCCAGTAAGCCGAATATATACTCATTAAAAATGATTGTTATTTCATTTTATTGGTTCTAAACGATAAACAGCCTGCTATTGTCGGGACCATTGATTTTTCGTTTCAATATGTAATTAAGTTAATTTTTTTGAACTTAAAATCCAACATTGAACTATGATCAATATTGCGTATAGCAAAAAATAGCAAAAAATATAATTTATGATGTTATATCACAACTAAGTATACCTTCAAATTTATTGCGTTAGCAGAGCAAATTTTCTTTCTAGAATTGCAATCAGCATCACGATTGCAAGGTCATGATGACCTATCATCTCTTTGATACAGATTTACTCAAAATTTTGGGAAGATGAAAATGGTGTACCGATAATGTTTTAATGGACTGAAATATGATTTTAGAAAAGAAGGTATAGTAAAAGGTATGTATAAGAAAACTTGTTATATCTATACATATTCAAAACAAACATGTTTCATATGTAAGAAATCTATTTGTATCAGTCTACATAACTATCACAGTCCAGTTTTGAGGATATCACATCGTTTACAGCATGATATCAGAGGAACATTAACTCAACGTTGCAGAAAAAATACAAAAGTATTGGAAAATATTTTATATATAGCTGTGTTTAGGTCAAGAACTCAATACGTTGACCCTGAATAAGCCCTGTGTCAAAGCAGGATTAACAGAGTTATAAAAAATAATACTGCTTAATATTAAAATAAAAACAACAAAATATAAACAAACCATACGAGAAGTAAAAAAAAAAAAAATGTTATTTGTCCTTTATCATCTTTGATTTTACGGTTTTCCTAACGTTTAGGTTTTATCTGCACTGAAGAGACATAAGTTGTCCAAATGCGCATATGCAGAAAGTAAATTCACAGTAACTTCGGTATTTAGTTATTTGTTACCACTAGGTCGATGCCACTGCTGGTGGACTGTTAGTTCCCGAGGGTATTTACCAGCCCAGTAGTCAGTACTTCGGTGCTGACCTGAAAGCCGATTATTTTTTGAACCTTTTTGTAAATTTTGTTGAAAGCTAAGGAGTATCTCCCTCATGCAAAGCTCTGTCCTTAGCTGATTTTTGGCTTTACATTTAGATCATATTGGTTATTTGTTCTCTATCAGTTTTTAAACATCTTTGATTTTAGGGGTTTCCAAACGTTTAGATTTTATCTGCACTGAAGAGACATAAGTTGTCGAAATGCGTATATGCAGAAAATAAATTCATAGTAACTTCGGTATTTAGTTATATGTCACTCTGTGTCAGGTCATTTTCCTCAACCTCAGATACAAAACAGTAGAGTTCATCGGGACTGTAAAAATTACTGTGACTTGAGAAAGGAGAACAAGAAATTGGAAAAATTAAGCAACATTTATTACATCTCCCGTTTTTAAGGACAACTTCCATAGAGTAAGCATAGATCATGATATAGCTTCGATTGGAGTAGGATAAATCTAAACTGGTGCCTGGTTATATTACGTCACTTGCGTCATTTAACGGAATCATATCGCTCTGATGTCTTTATATCAAACAAGAAGTATGATGTTATTTCTTTAAGTTCAAATAAATGACCAGATTTCGAGATAGTGTTTGAATTTGGAGTTCATATCCCATATTCTTGGTGTATTGTGATATTTATATACAAATCTTACTTTTACTTCCTAACCAGCAGGTTTTATACCTTAATAATTGTGTATGTATATGTTTATTTCTCTTTCTTCTTGTTTTGTATTTGTCATTCCTAGCTTCTCTTTATGTGAAATTTTTATATTCTGATATCTTTCTGCTCAGTGATTGCTTCGGTATATTTCGATATCGTCAAGTCCCTTCATCTCGAAAACAGACTTTATTTTCACCCTGTTATATCATTCTCCAAAGCAAATGCTACGAAGTCAGGGTTTTGAGTCTTAAACAGTTTCAAATATGCAGATATGTATATGTTATCGGGCTTTTGACAGCTATGTATCGTAAAATGTCAACCCGTGAGCCAGAATATGAAGCACATGGACGAGTGAGCGCAGCGAACGAGCCCCAAGCTTCATATTCTTGCGAGCGGGATGATATTTTACAATACATCAGCTGTCAAAAGCCCGATTAATTGTTTATCATCCTTCATTTTGTATTTTAGATTTGTATTTAATGAACTGAGGTTTCAAATTCTCCCAAAGATGCGCGGAAAATTCGACAAACATGTCTTTCTCACCTTTTCAGCAATTTTCAGCTTCAAAATAATGTTTTGTAGTTTTTTTATCATTTTGTCGATAAAGTTTTGTAACTGGAAGTGTGGACAGAAGCACTCGAAATAATGTCGATTTTGAATGTTCCAGCACCCTTTGGTTTTTACGATATTCTATCGTTCCTTGGAGCTTTCATGACGTCTTAATGTGAAAACGTCAAAGCTCTGCAGGATATATCAACGACCCAGGTTCTACAATTTTTCTAGTTTATCTTTTTCTTTAATCATGATTCTGTTTGAATACCGAATCGGATAAAGCAAATGCAATAGATGTTTATTTTATCCGTTTGATTTCTTGTGAAAACTTGAATAAACGATATTGCGAGAATCGCTTGATATATCCAGGTCAAAGTCTGATATATCCGGGTCAACCGGATACGACTTTTGAGGAAAGGCTCTGCAGGCTAATATAACCACGGGGAAGGATGATAATAATATATATAATTTATATGCATCGTTTTGCATCATATGGCAACACCTTACACTGAATAATATCATGATATTGTCCTTCTGTTGCGCATTCACTTTATATTAGCAGTTTCATTGTATTTTAAATATGGGTGTCACATATTTTCAACACGGCGGTTGTCTAATAAGAAGCAAGAAATGCTTACTCTACCGGTGCACCTGATATCGCCCATGGTTTTTATTTGGTATGTGTTGTTCATCTTTGTGTGTGTGTGTGTCTTCATATTTCTTTTCTGTGCCGTACTTATGTTGTGTCTCTGTTTCTTTGTTGTTTCCGATGTTTCCCTTGTCCTTGTATTATTCGTTTAGGATTGACGGTTTGGTTATCACTTACTTTTAAGCTGAAGAAATATTGGACATGATCCACCTTTTGTCAATATTACTTAAGGTAAAGATGGAAGAAGGTAAACTTAAAGTACACCGTTAACTCAGTCCAACTCTTGATGAATGTGCAGATTTGAACTTGAAAGTGTCGATTTATACGCAGATATGAAGTGCATTATATACAAATTGAAAGTCGCAAGTAATTTACTATTTATTTACCGGGTAACCTCAGAATTTAATATCGCCATGTACTTTTTGACATTTTAATATCAATTCGAGGTCCAATAACTAACGATAAATAATATTAGTATGATCACGCAAACTTCTGCAACAATAATAGAACTGTTATATCTATATAAACATACAATACACAATTATAAATACGTACAGACTTTACCATTGTTTATTCGTTTGGGTTTTCGTGTGAAAAGGGAAGTGTTTAAATTCAAACTTCCGAATTCTTAATGTAATCAAAAGATGAATTAAACGAAGGTCA
>MJUU01012844.1:89213-138498 GCA_002080025.1 Modiolus philippinarum | reverse complement strand
ATAACAAAATTACAACATTAAGGTACATCGGCAAACGAATACCGAAGCAAGAACGAGGAAAAGGGAAATTCTAAAATCATAAATCCAAAATCACGGCAATTCACAGCAACACGAATTGAGACAGTATGACAAAGACACAACAAAAATAAACAAAAAATGAACAGGAACGCCACAAAACTAAAACACTAGCAGTGTGAACCCCTATAAAAACTGAGATATCATCAGGTGCTCCAGAAGGGTAAGCATGATCTGCTCCACGCATGGCATCCGTCACGCAGCCAGCTAAAATAAAGTATGGACTCAAGCTGTAACAAGTGTGTGTCTGACTAACATAGATTTTTTACGAGAAATCAAGCGAAATGTTTCACCCTTCTCGTCTTTCTTTACGAACTTTATTATACGAAAAAAATGTACAATATATACTATTAATCAAAAGAATTGTAGAATATGAATTGCATTGAAAAAAATAGCATCAACTTTGAATACACATGTAGTCAATCCTATACTACAAAGGAGTCAGTAGTGTGGATAATTGCAGTTGACCATGAGTTGATACCAGACACCATGGAGGTATAATACCTCAACGCAGACACTAACGCAATGGAAGGGGAGGTTTGGCGCGCAATAATACCGGTTTAGTTCACAATTTCTTTTGAAACACTTGTTCCAAGTCAGGACCATAGCGGCTGTATGTACCATGTCAGGACCATAGCGGTAGTCTGTACCAAGTCAGGACCAAAGCGGTTGTCTGTACCAAGTCAGGATCATAGCGGTTGTCTGTACCAAGTCAGGACCAAAGCGGTTGTCTGTACCAAGTCAGGACCATAGCGGTTGTCTGTACCAAGTCAGTATTATAGCGTTTTTCTGTACCAAGTCAGGACCATAGCGGTTGTCTGCACCAAGTCAGGACCATAGCGGTTGTCTGTACCAAGTCAGTACCATAGCAGTTGTCTGTACCAAGTCAGTACCATAGCGGTTGTCTGTACCAAGTCAGGACCATAGCAGTTGTCTGTACCAAGTAAGTACGAAAGCGATTGTCTACCAAGTCAGTACCATAGCGGTTGTCTGTACCAAGTCAGTACCATAGCGGTTGTCTGTACCAAGTCAGGACCATAGCGGTTGTCTGTACCAAGTCAGTACCAAAGCGGTTGTCTGTACCAAGTCAGTGCCATAGCGGTTGTCTGTACCAAGTCTGTACCATAGCGGTTGTCTGTACCAAGTCAGGACCATAGCGGTTGTCTGTATAAAGTCAGTACCAAAGCGGTTGTCTGTACCGAGTCAGGACCATAGCGGTTGTCTGTACCAAGTCAGTACCATAGCGGTTGTCTGTACCAAGTCAGTATCATAGCGGTTGTCTGTACCAGGTCAGTACCATAGGGGTTGTCTGTACCAAGTCAGTACCATAGCGGTTGTCTGCACCAAGTCAGTACCATAGCGGTTGTCTGTACCTAGTCAGAACCATAGCGGTTGTCTGTACCAAGTCAGTACCATAGCGGTTGATAATTTTTCCAGTGGTTTTCCACCTGCTTCGTATTTTGGCCCTTTGGATTTTGGCTCTTCAAACAATTCTTCTCGGTAATTTTGTTATTACTTACATTTTTATTGGAGGTATCACGTCAATACTGACTAAACCAATTTGGTATGAACGCAGTATCTTTCCAATTGAACGCAATAATTTAAGAATAACTACATGTACATAAACATTCTTCCATTTACTTAACATTACCATGTATTTATAGTGATTTATTTCAATTAATATTGATATCATATCCTTTGGTTGTATAAGGCATATATAGAGAGGTCAACAAATGTCCATTGTCCATTGTACATTTATCTCCAACAAAACAAGTAAAGAATAATGAATTTCGAAATACTTACATTTTCTTATCAGAAATGATGTGTAGTAAATGCAAATTAGACAAAGTCTCTAAAAACACATAGTAGAACCAAGCAAAGGAACAACGCTTTTACTGCTGTTCTTCATTTTGAAGTCACCATTAGGGTCTTTAACAATGAACTTTGCTCATTCTTTATAGTGAATTCATTATTCCATTTGATTAACCTTGCCATGTATTTGAAGTGATATTACAATTTATACCATATCCTTTCTATACATTTCATTCCATTCTTTATAGAGAGATCAGTAAATATCTATTTATATCAAACAAAACTAGTCTAGTATTATCAATTTTGAAATTCTTATACCACACGACTTTTTAATATATAAACAATGGAAAGATACGGCGTAAATGCACATGAGGTAAAAGTTTCTACAAATACATAGTAGAACCAAGCAAAGGAACAACGCTTAAATTATTGTTGTTCTTCATCTTAAAGTCACTATGAGGCCTTCAACAATGAGCTTTGCTCATACCTCATATTAAGGTCAACACGGCCCCTAGCACCGGCTTGAGCGGAATTCATTGCTACGTAATTATAGAACAATGTTTTACCCATGTTTGTCTTGATCTATGAATGGGATCGTCAGCAAACATAAAATTAACTATGGAAGTGTTCTTAGTTACAGCTGCTGCCATCCGTTGTCCGACAAAAAGACTAAAAGAAAACAGTCATAACGTATAAACATATACACTTTATGGCTAGATTATACAATCAATATGTTTGTTGTGGTTAAAATGTATATCTAATTTAAAATACACTTAAATTGTCGAAATGCGCATATGCAGAAAATAAATTAACAGTAACTTCGGTTTTTTGTTAGTTATTCGCTCATTGTTTAAACAACATTACTTCATTAATAAAACGCCCAAAATTTCAACCGGAACAACAACGGTTTCTTGGAAAAGTTTTGTATTCGCTCATTGTTTAAACAATATTTCATCATTAATAAAACGCCAAAAATTTCAATCGGAACAACATCGGTTTCCTGGAAAATTCCACTCCTAAATCTAGCGTGATGGTGCGTTCTGAACAGTTGACGATGTGTCTTTTTATCACATTTTACCATGGTGTACAAATAAAAGAAAACATTGCATGAGTCTTGCACTACTCACAAAACAATGCAAATTTAACCCACGATAACGACAATAATGCACTGTTCATGTCAACGTAAAACGATATTGATACACTTGCATATTCTTTTATTTTTTTTCCTTATTATACAAAATGTCTCAGATATTTATCTTTTTGACATATATTAATAATTAGTCAAATTAATTTCAACTTTCCATTGAAAACACCTTGTCACGCCGCCATCATTGTACTGGCAGACGACAGCTACAATCTCAGTCATCGTTTGATTTTGCTTTTCATGTTTGAAGACGTTATTCACCACTCACTAAATTTCAAACAAATCTCACTGTACATCTTGGTGTCTTATGTCAGATTGTCAATTTGTGTGTCAAAGGTCAAATCATTTCAGTTTCACAAGAAAATGTTAATCGATCCACTATCGGTCTATCGGATCAATCTCGGGTTTTAACTTTTTGTAACAATGACATGTGAAGTATTGATAGAGTTAAAATCATTGTAAAATATATCTTTCAATATTGACCTCCAATAAAAACTTAATCAAATTTCACGATTAACCCCTGATAATTAGAAACTTTTTATTTCAGTCCTACACAGACGCTCTGTCGGGACACGATTTATCAATAAACCGTAAATCTATACCACTTTACCGTTGATATATCAAAATGTAAGTTCTCTATTAGCACATGTTGGATATTAAAAAACGCCCCGATTTAAATGCGTATTTCTGCAAATATTTTTTTCATCCAAGCTAGAAATCTGAACGTATCAGCCTTCAGTTAACGGTTCATCGATGATGTCAGTCCGTCATTATCAAATTCAATTTGAAGTTCATACGCCAACATATATTGAGTCCTGCATCTTGTATCTTTGTATGTAGTACTAGTAATTCAGCGTTCCATACTGTGCTATAGAGTTGTTAACTTTAAGAGATATTGAAAATTATCAAATAGTTGGTTATCAAGCCGACTGGTCTGCTGCCACCCTCTGTACAGCACCGTGAATAAACACTTCCATAGACCCTTTTACGATATCCGAGTTCCTGCAATTTTAAGTGGAAAATGATGACGTCGTAGGACAATTAATTTTACCCACTCTACCGCCAATGCGCCAATGTGCAAATTCCAGGCCCGCGGTTATCGTGAAAAGGTCTGCTGATTGTATTTAGTGACTGTGCTCGGCGGTTTAATGATAGGTGTTTTGTTGTTTTTTGTTGTTGTTTCGTTTCCACTGTGCCAATGCCTTTATTGAGAGGGTGGCAGCAAACCAGTCGGCACATACGTATTGGCTTGAAAACCAACTATTTGATAACTTTTAATATATCTTAAGGTTCACAATTCTATAACGCAGTAGGGCACACTATCTCCTTCGTGCAAAGATCTTTCCTTAGCTGATATAAGGGATCGACCATTTAACCTGAAGGAAAAAATATTCTGAAGCTGATTTATGTGAAAAAAATATTTTGGCTGCAAAAATGATGAAAAAAAATATTCTCAAAGGGGCTTTCTGCCCCAAAAAATAATGCTTATTTTCAACAAAAAAAAAATTGTTTATACTAGTTAAAAAAATTATAATTTTTTTCGCGCGAAGCGCAAAAAAAAATTCTGTCCAGAAAAAAAACCATAACCCCTCTCTTCAAGTTAAATGTTCGGTCCCTAAGTGTTACTATTAATACTGCCCCCTAAGCCCTTCCGTATGTTTCTTTCTATGTTTATGTTTTGTTTTTGTTTTTTGTTTTATCTTCTAATTGTTTAACAGAAGAGACACAGAGTGTCAAAGTATCATCTGTAGAAATCACACTGGTTGCAGTTTCAGTATGTCTACTATTTTAGAGTTTAGACTATTGCCAAGTCTTAAAACTTTATCTGCAGCTACTAATGGCATACATTACATGTATTAGAAGTGAAGGCAGACAATTCCATCGAGACAATGGATGATGGATGTTAAAATACCCAGAATAACAACGAGTAATGATCAAAATGTCACTTATATGATAATAGTTATTTTCTTTCATATGTTTAAGACGGTGTGTATTTTCTGAGTACATACATGTATAATATATAGGTTGAAATAAAAATCTCTGACAATGCTAAAACTTTTGCTTAAACTTCCCGTTTCTTAAACAGAAATTGAATTTACATGTATGTTTAGCCTTTGCTCTTACAAAAAGTGTAGCAAGTAATCATACTCAATTTTTTACCCAAGAAGAAGGTAATAGTGGAGAAAGCATGGTTTAAGAAACCAAAACAAATTAATAAAATATCGTCTCGGTGTAATTCTAGCATTGAAGGGAACCTTACTGGAATAAATTGTCATTAAACACAACTCCATGAGTAAGTTGAGGATGTCGTTGAGTTGACTTTTGCTTTTTTAACAGAATTACGGGGTTTTTTTTGTCATATAACAATATAACACCCAAACAACGGGCAACGGAAGACACATTTGTCGTGATTGGTCAAGAAATATGTAAAATTAATTAAGCTCATTGTAACTAGACCATAACTACACTATACTTAGCTAAGCAACGGTACATTGACTTAATCGTTGGCAGTGATATCCCACTAAAGATGTTATCAAGCTAAGCCGTACTTTTCACTTTTATCACAAAAGTAACATACACGGTGTAAACATTCAATTTAAAGTTTTTATAGCTCGTTATGATAAATAAATCCTATTTGTACAATATCTACCATTCTAACATAAGAAATCACTTAGAAAAGTCAAAAAGCAGATAAGATAGAAAACTAAGTATTTATGTTTAAACCAAAGTCGGCGCCGAAGGCACCACATTTTAAAAACCGCAATAGTTTTAATAGGAATGGGCTCGTGCGCTTTTATACTTAAACGACGCGTTGTTTGTCAGACTTGGTGACCTCTGGGATTATAAGTTAAGTGTTAATCTTCGGTCATATTGTTCAAAAAATTTAATCTTTTTCTTGTGCAAAGATTAGCACAATACAGTGGCATAATACAACTCACTACCATCTCTAAACTATTGTAGAAGACAAATTTCCTGTGTTAAGAAAATATCAAACACATGCAGTTGCTACAGGCTTGTTTCACTCTCTGTGAAAACACCGACGTCGGATTACTTAACTAACAAGTATATGTCTGCTAAGCCTGTTTCCTTTTACTGCAATAATTTGTAACACGTCATCATATCTTAAAACTGCAATATCAGCAATGACGGACCAAAAACCACAAACAAACAAACAAACAAAAAATTACAAAAAAACAAAAACAAAAACAAAATCATGCCAGAGTCCCTAAACCTAAAAACAGTGATACAAAAATTAAAATGTGCAATTATACAAAAGCCAAGGAAGAGGTCAAAATGAGTTTAACAATTTACAAAGAAATTGTAAACACATAAATTTTATCAATTGTAAAAGATTATGCTCGAACACAAACTGAAGCTGTTATGCATTCTAATTGTGTTGGATAATGCATTTTCTATATTTCTCTTTTTATGTTATCCTATCAATTATTTCAACTCTATCACAAGTTGACCGTTTTCATATTTCCGACTTTTGTTTTAAAATCCCTTTTTTATCAGGGAGGCTGCTAGAGGTAATCGTGTTGCATTTTGCAACACTCGCATAAATTTTCATTTCGCTAAATGCTTATATTAGACAATTATGTGTTATAGTAACAAAAAGTAAGAACGAGACTAAGGTGTAGGGATAGTGTAGATACATGTATATTGAAGCACAGCAGTCGTCAGCACACACTATACCATCGAAACGAAACTGTGAATGAAGTTCTCATATACAACATAAATAAATGGAAAAAAAAATTCTGTCAGTTACCGCGAATACAAATAAAAAAAGTGACAACTAAAAATTTTATATTTTGACAGAAGTAATTTCTCATTAAATAATGTTTTCGTTATGGCATTCCACTTTCAAATATATAAATATAACATCAAACCTTCACATTAAAATTTTTAAATGTCTTATTGGAAAATGATTACTTAATTTATGGAAAGATATAAAGTAATTGGACCATATCAGTCTAGTTATTTAGAAATGTGCAAAAAGAAAAATAATTATGGGCAATAAAAATTCAAACTGACTTATTCATGTTTGTGTATGTGGCTTCGGAATGAGTCTCAGCCATCTTATTAAGCACGACAGGTCCCATCCATCCCCCTTCCCCAACACACACACACACACACACACACACACACTAAAATTGACCCTCACCAGCAATCTTATATGACCAAACGTCAATGTTCTGACCTTAAAATGGATTTATCTGGGACCTCACATACATTTTCTATTCACAAAATTGTTATTTTACAGACACAAAAAAATTTAACTGATTTCGTTTGGTTTAATCCATTTTTAAACTTTATTTTTTAAATTGTGGATTTCCTATGTTTGGGTTCAAATGCTCCAGATGAGGAATTAATTTCCGAAATGGCCATATAGCCAAAAGAAAATATTGCAGTTGTAGTTAACATTTATGTATTATCTCATGTTCATTTACTCCATATCCTTTCGTAAAATATGTATGGTGTCCTGAGAAATATAGCTTTAATCTCAAGTATGAAAAATATGGCTTAAATGGGTGCATACTGGTAAACATTACTTTGTCCTTTTTACTGGAAACTGGAAAAAATAGAACTAAAAATGCATAATGTGTGGCTTTGTATTGTGCCCCAGTGTTTGATACAGGCACAACAATAAAAACGTTGGTCCATTTGCTTAATTTGATACAGGCACAACAATAAAAACGTTGGTCCATTTGCTTAATTTGATACAGGCACAACAATAAAAACGTTGGTCCATTTGCTTAATATAATGATTTTATCCAATGTAAATTTTACTCAATATTCAGTGTACCCTGTCCAATCCGACACACCGTGGGACCATTAAAAATGTGTCGGATTATACAGGATGTCGGGATAGTCAGGTTTTAAAGCATTTAATACATAAGTTGTCGAAATGCGCATATGCAGAATTTAAATTCACAGTAACTTCGGTATTAAGTTATTTAATACTATCTTCGGGACCAATAAGTTACGTCGAATTTGACAGGATGTTGGAATACTCAGGTGTCGGATTAGACAGGTTTCACTGTACCTTTATTCGAAATGCGCATATGCAGAAAACAAATGCTCAGTACTTCGGTATTTAGTTATTTGTTCATACATGTTTTTAATCTTTGAAAAATACTTGGCAAATGGTGCAGGTAGTTTATTTTCAACCTTGTTAATTTTTTTTAAATATAAAATCTGGTGTAATAATTTTACTTGTATGCCGAATGTGGTGCATTCGTATGAGTGAATGAGCCAGTAGAAACGATATTTAAAAACACTATTTGAACATGAATGGAGAACTTTGAAATATGATAGGTTTTTAAGATAATTGTGGATGACAGTAAAGACATTTTAAACATATGATTATTACGGAAGTTTGTTCCTGAAACAGATTATTGTTTCGTGGAGATTTTGTCACGAAAATCCGGCATCTTTACAAAACTGGATAATTTTTAAAAAGATTAAAATACAGTGTAAAAGGTAATGTTTAGATATAAAACCAAAAATAGAATACAAATTATTGAAAATCCATAATGTAAAACAGCGTACGTTTTAATACTAGTCAACAAAAGAAACGTTACATGGATATTTCTCTTTCTGGTATAAAAAACAATAACTCATAGATAAAATAAGCAATGAAGGGATATGGAGTAAATGTATATGAGACAAAGTCTCTACAAATATATGGTAAATCAAAGCAATGGAACTACACTTATAGTGTTGTTCTTCATCTTGAAGTCACCATGAGGCCTTCAACAATGATCTTTTCTTTTACCTCATAGTAAGTTCAAGGTGGCCCTAGCACCGGTTTGAGCGGAATTCATTGCTAATTATCGAGCGAGCAACAACTTATCCATGCTCCATATGATCAATGAATGCGGTCTTGTCAAAAATCATAAAATTAACTAGCAATGCATTCTAACAATTGCTGTCATTCGTTGTCCGACAAAAAGACTAACAGAAGACAATCACAACACTTAAACAACCATGCACAGGACAATCATCGGATCAAAAGTAAGAAGAATCAGGAGATGAGTGCTCAATAAACAGGTGGTGAAAATATTTACTTGATAGTAAAAAAAATTAAAATTCTACAGTTTGAAAATATAATAGTGCATCCATACGAGAGGTTTTCTCTAACACAAGTAACCCATAACTAAAATGTATATGTAGAGCATGATTTCTCGTACGGGAAATCTTTTCACAAACAGCAGGAGAGACAAAAAATGTATTACTGCATACAAGATAAGTAATATAATGCACAAAAAAATCTCTTACAATTCCTGAACCGCATACTTGTCGAGGTCAAGGTCATTATCTGGAATTTCTACTTTTAGACATAAATAGCGAGCATATCTTGAATTTACCAAATCACCACATTTTCGAACCAAATGACTAAATACAGAAGTTACTGTGTATCTAAATTCTGCATATGCGTATTTCGACAACTTATGTCTCTTCAGTGCAGAAGCCTCATGCGGGGCACGTGATTTTTTCTTGCCATATCAATATCTCTCCAGCCATTTCATGGCTTCGAGATAAAAATCACTTGAGGCTTCAAGCCTATTAACAGCTCTAAAAGAAGATATTCGTGCTTCCGATAGAATATAGTGCGCAAGTTTCTTTCAAAATCGTATACATTGTGTATTTAAGTTATATTTCTTCATTTTCTTGAGTTGAATACGGTGTTGTTATACAAAATTTAAAACAATATGCATGTTTATCACATAAATCGTTTTTTTTTATATTGCGTCTCGGATCAACGAGCCTGTCGCGCAGTAATTTGTCAAAGATGAAAATAACATTTGTTTACCTGTGATATGTCTATTGCACATATTTATAGCAGTGAAATCGACATACATATACGAAATAACTTAATACATGCAGACGCATGCAGCAGTTCTTTGGATGACTACGAAGTTTTGCCACGTGTAGATATTCAAAGCTTTCGAGTTTCAGCTCCATCGGAGCTTTTAATTTTTTATTTGGTCCGTGTTGTTCATATTTGTGTGTCTGTCTTCATTTTTCTTTTCTGTGCCGTACTCATGTTGTGTCTCTGTTTCTTTTTTGTTTCCGATGTTGCCATTGTCCTTGGATTATTCGTTTTGGATTGATGGTTCGGTTCTCACTTACTGTAAAACACGTTTTGCGCGGTTTTGACGTTGCGAAGTCTAACAGAGCCCGGTGTTACGTGAATTATCATTTGGGGAGCATTGTTGCTTTAGACAAATCAATAATTTTTAGTTTGCTATTCTTTTCATATAACAATGACGTATGAAGGCAAACATTGACATCGACGCTCACGTTCACGTTGATTTTACATTGAGCGGAGCATCGAAAGATAGTATTATTTTCCCTATCTTTTAAAATGGCAAATGTCTTTAAATGGTTTGTTAGATGCAGTGTCCCAATTATTGACATCAAATAATTTCAATTATTCATCAGTTAACGGCAAACTCGGTTTTCGGTCGAAAAACTAACATTTCGGATTTTCATCGTATTCGTTTCGGAATTGATATGAAACTGGAATTTACAAATGCTATTTGCCGTCAATACATAAATACACAAAATAAGAAATTTTGAATTGCTTAATATAAACATATTTACACAATCAACTGTGCATCGTTACTTTTATTGACTAGTTTACATAAAGGCGTTTAGGCATGTGGAAAACCTAAAATGGTAGTTAGCCATATGCTGTTGTGAATCTGAAATGGTGATTAGATATCTGCTAATGGCAGTTATGCATGTGCAACACTAGGGGTGTATTTTTTTCGTCTGTCCAGGACGTTCTGGACATGTTCTGGTCAATAAAGTGCACCAGAACACTGTGCGAGAACATCCGGAACACTGTGCTGTGTGCACCATCTTTTTAGGTAGTGCAAAGAGAATCCAATATGGCGTCGTTTGTTCAGTTCCTTCGAGATTGCATTTTTGTTTTGTGCACCAGAACATGATTGTTGTCCGTTGATTTAAAATAAAGTTTTGAATGAAAAGGAGAACTAAATAGTCACATTCTAAAACTTATGTGAACATCGACAACATTCTTAAATGGTCAAAAATCTTTTTTACTGACTATTTCATATTTGCATTCGGAAATAAGATTTTTTGATATCTCCATAAACTTGACAAAAAGGTAAGAAAATATACTCACAATAATAGGCAAATATTTTAATTATATTTTAAAATCATTTCTTTCATTAAATTTCTGAAATTTGATCAAACGCCTTGATATTTGTAGGAGGCAGTAAAAGGAGGACATATTTCAAATATTCATGCTTATTTTCTGGCTTTT
Organism: Modiolus philippinarum; assembly: GCA_002080025.1. Lineage (NCBI taxonomy): Eukaryota > Metazoa > Mollusca > Bivalvia > Mytilida > Modiolidae > Modiolus > Modiolus philippinarum. Next base: position 127,168 of record MJUU01012844.1, on the reverse strand, counting down.
TCATTTTTCTTGGCATGGAATAATTACATACACTCTAAGGATTATCTATTTTCACAGAATCTAATTAGTGATTTTGGTGATCATGGATCAGTTTCATAACAACTCTCCAATCGTGAAACTGTCCACCATATTGGTTGTGCTGACTGTTCTTTTTTCACTTTATTGACCAGGGGCACAGAGGACATTCCAGACATGTTCTGGACAGACGAAAAAAATACACCCCAGGTGAAACTACAAATGCGGCAAGCCATGTGTTAATTAGGTGGAGTTACAATGACATAGAGCATATGCTACTTCCGGGGAATCTTCAATGGCGGCATGTGCTACTTCTGGAGAACCCTCAATGCCGTAAGGAGTGTTCTTCTGAAGTAAACTTACAATAGCGGTAAGCTATGTGCTACTTTAAGTGATCCTACAATGGCATATAGGAATGTGCTACTTCAGGTGAGCCTGCAAGGGTGGTAAGGCATATGCTCAGTTCTTTTGGTCTGTCGTAGGCGGATGATGTTCAAGTTCAAGTGAACCTACAATGGCTGTTAGATATACGCTACTTCAGGTGAACCTGCAATTTCGGTTAAATGTTTCAACTCTTCATATTTTTATCACTTAGACTCACAAACAGAGTCAAAATTTTGTTGAAAATCATCTGAATAAACGATCTAATCAGGCCTTAAAAATCATTCAGTTAATTCATGCTTCTAAAGCACCTTCAATGCATTTATCTATGAAACCAAGAGGAATTCAGTTTCCTGTTAAATTTTGAAACTAATGTGAAACTAATTGTTTGACTTATAAATGATATAAAGAAATATGTTTGTTGTCGATCCCGACCATGACCAAGAGAAAAGAAACATGTAAGTGAATTCGGTTCAAACCGGTGCTACAGCTGTCTTGAACTTGATATGAGGTAGGCGTGTTTGCTTTTTGAAGGCATCGTGGTGACTTCAAGATGAAGAACAGGAGTTAAAGTGTTGTTCCATTGCTTTATCTTACAATGTATTTGTACGGATTTTGTCCTATGTACACTTACTCTATATCCCTTTATTTGTTCTTTTTCATTGAATAATCTCTATCAAAACAATATATTTAAAAATATAATTTTAATAAAAAGCAGGTATCATGTCATGCAGTCAATATAATTAAACTCAATATATGACAAACGAACTTTGCATATTTATTTAGCTAAATTAATATTTGCTTCTCGGAAAATATCGGACATTCTTTTCCGGTGTCATCAGTTTTTTTCAATAACCTCATAATGACACGAATGGCCACGTAATGTAATAATACATATTATTTACCTTTTAACAAAAGGACATATTGACTGACATTTTGTGAACGGGCACCTGTTTAGTGTACTGCTACAAACCTATTATAAATATATGTCAATTTCCAATATATCATTGATTTTACTAATTAAATCGATACATTTATAGTTTGATGTCTTTGTTGTTGACAATACCATTCCAATGTCCTGTGGCGTTTCACGGTTTGTTTGATTTGTTGTCTTTATTATTGTCCAATAACAAAGAAGTTTAACAGTAATAATGCAGTAAGGGACCGACCATTTAACTTGAAAAGGGGGGATATGGTTTTTTCTGGACAGAAAATTTATTTAATTTTTAACTAGTATAAACAAAATATATTTTTTTTTTGAAAATAAGCATTATTTTTGGTGGGTAGAAAGCCCCCCTCAGAATATTTTTTTTTCATCATTTTTGCAGCCAAAATATTTTTTCACATAAAATCAGCTTCTGAATATTTTTTTCGAAAAAACCATAGCCTCCCCCCTTTCAGGTTAAATGGTCGGTCCCTAACAACATCAATGTACAACGAGTTACAGTACCTTACTGTGGCCTGGGACTGTGTTCAAGATGCTTCCTTTACTTATTTAAGTACCCTTAAGTCAAAGAAGTCGGAAAAGGTCATCCGTGGGGAAGAAAGATACATTTTTTTAAAATTCCTACATCTACAAATATCGTAGTTTTCATACACATGTACATATGTTTGACGTTTGCAAAAAGAACGCTCTTCACATTTACTTCCAATTCAGACTGATCCAATTTTTACTTTTAATATACATTATTCCTTACATTTGTATCACTTCCTTTCGGTCCTGAGACAATAGTATTTGTGAGCGTTTGTACTGAATAGCTGAATTGTTTGAAATGAATGAAAATAAAAAATTGAAATGAAAGACAAGACATTTGAAATGTTTAGAGTTAAGAAAATTGAAATAGATACTAGTAATGCTAATACAGATTATATAGAAAGGCTAAGACATTTAATTAAACAGTTAATAATTATCTTAATTTCTCAAAGCAAAGAGTTAAAATGGATGAAACACAAGTTCTACCGTCTTACGAAATTATATTAAATAAAGCTAAAAAGACATTTGAGATTGACAAAAATACAAAAGCTGGAAGATTAAAAACTGATAAGCGTACGCAAAGTTAATAAATTTAAAATTAATAAAGCTGAGAAATTTGAAATTGAAAAAGGTAGGACATTTTAAATTGATAAAGCTAAGAAATCTGAAATTGAAAAAAAATATATAAGACATTTGAAATTAATAAAACAGACATTTGAAATTGATAAAGCTGAGAAATTTGAAATTGAAAAAGGTAAGATATTTTAAATTGATCAAGCGAAAGAAAAGCTACGGAATTTGAAAATGATAAAACTCAGGAATGGGAAATTAATACATACGTATATCCTTTTAATGCAAGACTATACTTTTGTTTGCAAAACATTTCTTCTATCCGCACTGTCAACAGAACGAACTGTACATTTTGTCGGGAACTTGTTCAAACAACAACTCAATACTCATTTGATTTTTCAGATACATCGGAATACAAAAACCGAAGTCTAAAGTAGGAAAAGCGAAATTCCCAAATCAAAAATCCAAAACCACAGCAATTTATATCCAACAAGAGTTGATACAGCACGACAAAGACAAAACAAAAAATCAACAAGAACGCCACAAAACTAAACTACTAGCAGTTTGAATCCCCTGCAAAAACTTAAGGTACCAAAAGGATCAGAGTGAATCAAATATAAGTTCAACATCTTCAAATAATTAAAAAAGGTGCTAAAAATAACAAATTTTACCCTTGCATACATTCCGGTCTTTGAATCTTTAATTATCAATAATAATGCTAGAAAATCATTTCCAGTTGTAAAATGAGATCATGGAATACCCTTGTTAGAGAACATTGACATTTTTCAAAATTTTGTAATGCCCGTACGGTCGCTAGCCTAATTTAAAAGATGTATCTAAATACAGGTCTGATTGATCTGACCTCAAAAATCTAATTTAAATTGTCAAATAAGTCTATTGAATTTTTTTAAAAGTAGTTTAAATGTCAAAATATGAAGGGTTTTTTAAATAAGTTTTTTTTCAAAAGATGACATAAATTAAAGATAATTATGTATGTAATTTCACCTTGAAAGGGAAAGTAGAAAGAGAAGAAGGATAAACAAATAAAATTGTCAATACTGTTATGGTTGTGTGAATAAGTAAAGTATAATGTTGTTCACACTTGGGATTCAATGTTCATTCCTTTTACTGATATGAACAAGTTGGTCCGTTACATTACAAGTCCTCTTCAACATTCTTAACTGTTAACTGTCAGAAAGCCCAATGATTTCACAAAGGGTTTCGGGGATAGTGGGACAACAAGAAATCCTTTTTGCTGCTAATGAAATACGTTTGAACTGAAAAAATAAGAATTTTCCACTATTTATGTACGCCGTGTGAGCACTGCTATGAAATTGCCTATGACAATTTTGCATGAAAATCAAAGCATGTTTGTAAAAATCGTCAACTATATTTGTTTGCCTTTTCCCCTTCTTTTTCAATTTTCTAAGAATCGAAAGCAGACTCCAGGTGCAGATTTAAGTGTGTGTGTGTGTGGGGGGGGGGGGTATGTCCCCTAAAAACCATGGAAAAAATTATGTTAGGAAAAAATCGGGGTTTTGGTCAAAATTTCTCTAGAACATTTCGCGCCTTGCACACTTGGCGATTTTTTTTCAATTGCGTCCCCCTTTCTTTAAATCCTGGACCCCACTGACAGCAAGTCGTTTTACAATGATCTGTGCCTTATTATCAGATCTTCAAAACAGTCCATCATGTTAAGTACAAATGATTTATTTCGAAGTGTTGTGCACATGTAGCATACAAAAGCAACAGTTGACATTGAAACGCACTTCATTTGGTCTGTCCGTATTTTTCACATGTACCGACACGTGTACCGAGTGGTCCCTTCAAGTATTATGGTCTAGACATAAACGGTCATATAACTTTTTCAGAGATTTTAATAACATCAAGTTTTTTCCTTGTAATTCCTTTCATTTATACGTCCGTTTGCTCATCTTCCCGAGTCAGGTGTTCTGCGTCCACGTACGTTCTCTCCCTTCCACGTAGGTTCTCTCGAGGAAGAACATACGTGGACGCAGAACACCTGACTTGGGATGATGGCGTTTGTTAGAACTGGTGATGTCAGTTAAGAACCAGAGTGAAAAATTGTTCGCTGTGTAATCGATTACAAAATACCGAATTTAGTGTAATTTTATGTCAGCAGATGGCCATTTCTATCTCTTCAGTGTAGATCAAATAAAAACATTGAAGACCATAAAAACTGATAGAGAACAAATGGGACGTAAATTGATTGAAAAGTCAACATCCTTGTACACCTAAAATACTCTTTACTTCTTACTGGTGTTTTTACAAGAACAAAAAAAATTTATTCTCTCATTGAGGAAAATGTAACTACATCACAATAAAATGAATGTCTAATCTGAAAGCCGTTTGTCAACCAAGTTTTTTAGAAGGGTGACGCCGTAAATTATATCTTATAAAATCAAGTGAAGGGACATTATAGAAAACTATGATAATGACATTCAAGGCAATGGGGATGTGAAAACTAAACAATAGAGGAACACAACAAGAAAACTAGAATATGAGGACACACACACACACACACCAATAAATAAATCGTGATTTCTTGGAAACTAGTGAACAAGGACCACAAAAAACTCAGCAAAAGAGAAGAACGATAAAAGTTAAATGAAAAGAAAAAAACAAAGCATTTGACAGGGACACAAAGAAGGAGAATGAGAAACTAAATGATAGAAACACGAAGGGAGCGGATGATGCGGAGAGACATAACAAGGGAAAAAACTCAACGACAGAAAATAGCAAGAAAAATAAATGGTTAAGAAAGACATTGCATTTTTCCTAGCAATATATAGGAGATAGGGAAAGCTGAACTACGGTAAGGTGCGATACCACAATGGATATCAGAAATCTAAGACAAAATTACAAGAAGGAAAAATGATTTCAGCAAATTCAAACTTGTACCATATACACACTAACACCATATATGATGAAATAATGTTGTCTGAAACATAATTTTCTCCGTAATTTGGATTACATAAAAAGAGCATTATTTACATGTAGAAAGTCATAAAATATTGTCGTTTTTCAATAATTATTATATAACAGGCCAACACATGCCATGGATAAAAAGTGGTATTAAAATACCATTTACCACATTCAAACTTTTATAATCAGTACTATTCACAAGGAAAAAAATATGTTTATTTGGCATCTATTTGGTTATTGATGGAAATAGTTCCCACGATTATATAAAAAATATAAATGTGTGCACAAACCACACTTTGTGCGATTAAAGTAAATTGATAAAAGGCGTTTCAAAATATTTATGTACGATTTAAATTTGTTTGAACTTGTTGAATGAATTAGCAAAAAGTCGGTAAACGTGTACTTTTCTAATACTGAATATTCAAATTTTGATAATTGTGGAATTTTAATTTATGTACATGAAAGACACGTCCAAACTTGTTTACAAAGCTGTACCAACATACGGGTACCTTAACAAAAATCAATCTTTTATCACATTAACTATTTATTTTTGAAAATAAATTAAATATCTTTCAAATTAATAAGCTAAGTAATTGCTACAGTCAATACTTGAACCTGAAAATATGACTTTTTGATACGGGTATTTATTCAATTAAAGTCCCCGGATTAGGAAATGACCATTTTGGAATTTGACAAGTCTTTATTACCGAAGTGTCACAAAGTTTGGCTGTGACAAATATTGACAAATTTGACGGAAAATGAATTGGTACTTTAAATTTGTCAAATGGGTATTTAAACTGACCACTTCACGTGGAGAAGGATCGACACCATATAATCATCGACACCATATAATTGATGTTTGCTATTTTCAAGGACAAGCATCACCAAGGGTAATTTATAGACCACTAAAATTCTACAGTCCCATCCAGTATGTTATATGATATATAAGATGACATAAAAGTCTACGAATACCTACTCTGTTAGCATTTTAGGAATCGTACATTTCACTTTTTGTGCCGAGAGCTCGTACCGGCTTCATCATGGAAAACAGTCCAAATCTGTTGTATATGCTTATAATCTTTGCAATACATTGGCCCCGGGACATTAGCAACCGAATACCGAAGCAACGATCCGAAAAGAAAAACTCATAATTAAAAGGATTGTAAGAACATTTTGCCAGTTAATTTTATGTTGGATCTGGGGTTGGTCGACAATTAGCATGACTTCCACTAAAACCGGTGCCAATGGTCGTCTTAAACCCACTTTTAGGTATCAGTGTACTTGTTCTTCAGAGAATTTATCATATGGTTATACGGTCACACTTTCAAATTTGGACAGTTTATTATTATCATTATCTTTTTGGCAGCTTCCAAATATTTTTCTGGCCACCTGTTTATAATGCCCACCTCTTATAATTTTATGTTACCAAGGTTCTCTTACAATCGACTTAAAGAGCGCCCTGTGTTTGTATATTAATTGTTGTATTTGTCCTCTGGCTTGGGATACTAGTGTTTTGTTAGCAATGAATTCTTATACTGGTGCTAGGGGCCGTCTTGAAATTACTATGAGGTATATGAGCAAAGCTCACTGTTTAAGACCTTATGGTGACTTCAAGATAAAGGACAACAATAAAAGTGTTATTGCATTGCTTGGTTTTATCATGTATGTCATTTATATTTACTCCATATCCTTTCATTGTTTATTCGTTGTAACTATTGGCAACACAAATAGTGGCAACAAGCCGTAAGACCAACAAACAGAAATGATCATAGAAGTCATAAAAATAAAGAGCTGGTGGTGTCAACCTGACAACAAATCAAGGGTAATCATCATGTTCTCCGGAAGGGTAAATATGGTCTACTCTCCGCTTGGCGTTCGTATTACAATATTTTCTAAATATGAATTTACTTTATATCTCATATCCTTTCATTTTATACGGTTTTACTCCTGTATGTGTTGGGCATATTTCCGAACTGACATCAAAAATTGGAAACTGCGCGTAGCATTTAAAATTGTATTATAAAGATAACAAAGCTCATTGTTGAAGGCCTCATGGTGACTTAAAGATGAAGAACAACAATAAAAGCGTTGTTCCTTTGCTGTTTTTTTTACCTTGTATTTGTAGAGACTTTGTCTCATGTGCATTTACTCCATAGTTTTATTCACCATGGTGTATATAAAGTCGTGCTAAGTAATTATTGTTTTTGTGACGATTGTTTGAAGTTTTGTTTTATTATTTTTTAACTGCTACTTTTTTTAAAATTCTGTCTCCTTAGTTTGATGACATAATGTACTTAGCCGTGTTATTTATCAATTTTCTTTTCAGTTTGTTACTACTCGGTATTGGTCTGTCTATGTATTCCTATGTTTTTGTTTTCAAATGTGCTTAGTGATTTTCCTTAGTGTAAACAATATTTTATTAAATGAAGCAAACACATACAAACATAACTGGAACACCTTTATGAATCCCTCTCTACACCTTTATGAATTCCTCTCTACACCTTTATGAATTCCTCTCTACACCTTTATGAATTCCTCTCTACACCTTTATGAATTCCTCTCTATACAAGAAAGATGTATCAGTATACAAATGGATATGTAAATTCTAATTTTTTCCCTTGTTTCATACATTTTATATATCTATGGTACATTGTTCTTGAATATTTTCCTGACTTTGTTTTTATGTATTATTCTACACTTTGTATACACATCTTTAAACAAAGTTTAGTTGCACAAGAGTTATAATTTGACCACTGCACTCCCAGAGGACTGGTTTAATAGCAAGTACAGTATTAAAACTGATCAAATTTAGTTTTATGATTTATTTACCAAAAATCATCAAACCAAACCCTTTTAATATCAAATAATATTTAAATAAAACAACGAAGGTCCTTCTCTCTCTCTCTCTATGAATAAACAATCATCGTCTGTCCACTGGTGTAAAATGAATCAAGCAATGATAAGCTTAATGAAGCCATTATCCCCGTAGTATAATAAGCATATTGATAATGAAACTGGATACTAAAATTATTTCATGCTTAACCAACCCAATAATAGGTAATAAATCGTTTAACTGAAGTGTCGATGTTGAAAACAAGTCTCACTTTTAAATTGTCGAACACAAAGAGGCGATTAAATTTGCATTGGTTTGAATATATTGCTACATTGGTTTGGCTGTGTCAAATACAAATGTACCACAAAATGTCGAAACTTGAGGCTGCTACGATTAGTTCCGTATATGTACATTTCGACAACTTGTGTTGTAAAACTTAAAGTCAAACATTAAGAAGACCATAATATCATAACATGTGTAAGAGCTGGTAGAAACAAATAACTGTTTGGGCGTAAAATAATGCCAGAATCAGCTACGTTCAACATTAGATAATGTAACTTTTCAAGCCAGCAGCGAATTACTAGACGTTTAGGCTGGTGAAACCCTCGGGGACTATCACTCCACCAACACAGGCATCGACCAACTGGTCATAAAACAACAAAATACCAAAGTTGCAGCTAAATTTAGTCCAATAGTTGAGCACTTTCAACAAGGAAGTTAACATCAGACAAATTTAAACAACAATCTTAGGCCGAGCACCATTACAGATAACACTAAAAACTTTTCAGTGATGTCGAGGCATAAATACACATCGCTCCTGTATTAGATGTGTATTTTTGTCAAATATTGCATAATTACAGCCGTACTATATTAATATTCCGATATAGGAACACAAACAATGAAATCACACAGCGACAAATGAAATCTTACCCTCTAACGATGACCGGTGCTAAGCTACACCCTACATATATGACAATATGAAATCGTCCTGTTATTTTGCGAATTGAGTATGCATGGAGATAAGGACTAAGTCAAACAAGGACAGTAAAATACTGAAGGAACAAATAAGTGGTATTTACCAAAATCAAAGTCCAAAGACATGACCAAAACAAGAACACAGGAAACGACGACGTTAGACAGCCACAAAGCACAGAAATGAATACGCAAAATTCAAACCCAAGGCACTCACAATTTGAATTCCAATGAAACTAAGAATTTCATCAGGTGCTCTGGAAGGGTAAACATGTCCTACTCTGTTATCAGCACCCCTCACACTGTGAGTAAATATAGGCAAAAGTCAAAATCGGCAAGTAAAATCCGGGAAGACGCGAATCAATCTAACAATGTCCTCTTTCTAAGGTTACTTATTGGAATTTCTTGTTTCGATGCTTAAAGATTTTTGTTCAGTATAGGGTCTGTAAGTCTCGTCATGTGACTCACGAGAATCCACGATAAACAGGCAATTCGAAAACGTTTCCTGCCAAAACATGACGTCTAAATATTATGACGTTCAAATTTTTGTTTGAAACGTCATATATCTTTGTTTAAAATGTAACTTCCGGGTACAACTTTTGATCCCGGAAGTTCCAAAATTGTACGAGACTTACAGGCCCTATTTATAACATGTTGCTTTCTTAGAGTTGGCCTCGGTCCTGGTATTGATGAAGCATACATTGTGAATATTGGCAAACAACTACATCATTTTCATGGTTACAAAAATATTTTTCAAAGCATGTTGATCGTCATTTCGTAAAATGTCAATAAAATGTCATCTCGTGCGTAAATAATCCAAACCGTTAGAATTAATAAAATGTTGAAACTTTATACCGGAATTTTAATTCAAATCAATTTACCTTTATCATAATTAATTTGGCACGAAGTTTTATTAAATTTCAATATTCATCAGAAAATCAATACACATATTGTATTCCGATCACTGGTCAGTTCCGCGCATGTCAAACAAACTGACCATCGGAATGTCTGTCACTGGTGTCAAACATGTGCAAATAATATCGTTAGTTTTATTAACTGAACGAGGTAATATAAATTTGACATGTAAACAAATTAAATAAGACACAATACGGAACCTTTGTCAATTCACACGTTATAAACTATCCATAATTTTATCTGATCTATCTTAAATTATTTTATATGACTCTCTATTTATGCAAGAAAGGTAATTAGAGAAAGGCCAATTTCTATAAGACAACATTTCAAATATATGACTGAGGTGAATCGAGACCAAATGCCCTAAAGGTTAAGCCAAAATCAGCTGAGGCCAAGGATTCCAACTAGAGAGACATTCCACCTATAAACTGTCAATTTTTCAAATGATCGGTTTGAATTCGACCGTACGGGACAACCGTAGCAAATGCATATTCAGTCTACTAGCAGAGTTGTCAACCAAATTGTAACAAAACCAATAAATACGAGGCTACAATAAATTTTAGCTATGTAGACAAAAACCGACAAAAAATCAAAATATATTAAAAATAAGAACTGATACAGATCGAATAACACAAAAAGCCGAAAATGAAGCCAAAATATATCAGTAATCCTGGTTACCAGAAAAAGGGACCTAGATTACATGTATCTGACGGTATCTGAGTTGTTGGAATAATTACACACTGACCTAAGCTTCGAGTTGGTTTTTACATGTGTTAGCCAATCTTGCCTGGAAGACTATGTTTGCCACGACTTGAACTCAGTTATTTGTCCATCACATCTTCTCTGAAACTAGTGGGTCTTTATACATGAAGCAAACATCATTAATGTGTGATTTCAAATTTGTGTTTTATTAGTCAAAGGACCAAACATTGTTGTTACTTACAAAATGAAACATGGGGGTAAATTGAGTTTTTTTTGTTAAATAGATTGAAAACGTGGCAAATATGTATACAAAGGGGTAGAAATTGTCAGCATTATAAAATCTAACAACCTTGAAATGTTGCAGAAAATTGAATAACCTTTTTTGGAGTTACTATTCAAGAGCAAAGGAAAAGCTGGCTGTCGTTAGCTGCGGGCATTTGTCCGGGCAGTGCCAGTGTGTATTGTCTTCGTGTTTTGTGTGCTTCATTGTAGGGGTGCTCGTCTTGATGGGTTGGGCTTACTTCCGGTTTGGTTTTTACTGTGAGTCTTTTTGTGTGTTTTTTTTTTTGCCGTTCGCCGCACGTGGGGAGAGGATTTGGGTCAAGGGGGACGGGTTTAACCCCACCGCAATTGTTGCGCCTGTCCCAGGTCAGGAGTGCGTTGGTCATTCGCTTGTCCTTGTCTTCTTATAGGGTTTTGGTTTCTTGATATTTGGGTTGTTGGATGTGGTTTGTTTCCATTGATTTATTCACTTTTTTTGCCTTTTAGGGGCCATTTAGGGCTTGCTATATGGTGTGAGGTTCCTCACTGTTTTGAAGACCGTACGGCGACCCATAGATGCTTAGTTTTGGGTCATCTTAACCTGGATATGGGATGTTGTCTCCTTGACATTTACCCCATTTCCTTTCTTTTTTATATCAAGATCTACCTGCCCTGCAGTTTTGAAGGAAATATGGTACCCCTTATAGGGTCACCGTACATTTGCATCACAGGTAAGAAACTACTGAAACGGTCATCGACCAACCACTGAAGCAAAGTTTTCAAACAGGAAAGATAAAAAATACTTGTAAGAAAAGGATATATGTTAAAACAAGCAAACTTAGGAGTACGAAAATAGTATCGAAAAGAGGGAAAACGTTATACCAAGTTCCGTTAAGTTTGCTTATATGTAGAACAAAAGAAAGGTAGTTCTGGTGCGCGACAATCTGTTTATTAATGATAAACTGTCCAATTTTACACATATGAACCCAATAATAAGTGTAAAATTTCGATTGCATAAATATGCAACATCCCATTCCAACGCAAACCAGACAATCAGAAAGTCCATAAGAAACCAACGTTTCTAGATTTTGCTCAACCAATTCTACCAAGAACTGTTCATGGCCAAGGGCAGTGTTAAAGGCAGAGGTAGATAGGACATGAAATTCATACATGAAATTTACGGTTTTTTTTTTAATTTATGGTGAGATAAAACACGGTTAAAATTAGAAAATATGGATTAAACTATGTAAAAAAATATAAGTTTGATATATTATTTCGATTTACTCGTCACCCGAGAAAAAAATTTTTTTTAAAAGTATCCATCACACATACTGGAACATTGTGATATTTCTGCTTTTCACATTTATTGTGACTGAGGATTGCGTTGTATTATTGTTACTGAATACCACTATATCAACAAAGTTTATTAGAATGAAGTGTTCCAAAGTGTAAGAGTTATTTAGCTCATTTTTTCGACATATTTTATCAAATATTAGCTTTAAATATGTAAATTTCTGAGACAAAGAGTATACAAAAATGTACTATCGAAAGCGACCCAAGCAAGGAATATTCTCATTTAACGAACATCTTGGTCCCTTGTATTTTTCTATTAGATATTTCATAGTATGTACACACGGTTCCGGATATATACAACAAATCCCACCCATATCAAGTTGAACACTATCATTATCATCACTAAAATACAGTAAACAATTTATTTGTACATTAGAATAATAAAAGAACACCCCGTTTTATTTTACATGAGTTTTTGAACTATGTATTTATTTAAAATGATATGTTAATCACGGATGTATAGCTATATAATTTAGTCATGATAAAATAAGATATTGCTGAAATTTAATCTCAACACTTTTTATTTTATTACTGTAGTTAACAACGTTTTTGCTTACAGAAGTAGTCCTACGGTTCAAAACGTTTATGAGCTTAACGTAGGAAAATTACGGAAAGTCTCCTTGAGGGGAAAAGGGAGAATTTACAGATTTCGTTGCTCAAATGTGTGGAATCTGCAACATATAAGCCAAAATATCAATATCCGATAGTTGTATGGAAATTTTGAAGATGAAATACATTGAAAAAAACGAGGATTTTCACCACAAAAGCCTAGCACTTCTCTCCTATTAACATATACTGTCAGGTGTATATTCATGGTAGCTAATACTAATCTTAAAAATGAATGAATAAAAGAATATATATATAGAGTAAGGCGGTCTTGGTTTGTAAATGAAAATTCACACCTTTTGGCTGTACTAGAACATCAAATAGGCATATTAAACATGACAGTCGACATAAGAAGACTGTAACAAACGCTTTCAAAAATTTAATTTTTTAAAGGATAATATCCGAATTAAGTCTGGCCGAATGAGGTCTCGATATCAAAGGTAACAGATCTCTTGTGACGTCGGACAAACGACACAAAACCACATTTTTCGTGAATATGGAGTAGTTTCGATCGAAGTACGTGACATGTCTTCCATTTTCGTACATCGTTCACAATATTTATTATTTTACAAACATTTGTATACAGATGCAACGTACAATGCACACTAAATTGTCGATTTGTTCATATATCAAACAAATATCAAACAAATCCATTTTTTCATAAATCATAATCTGACTTCTAATGTACTGCTCAAAGAGACTGTACAAACTTCCATGTAATACCGAATGGACAGGATGCGGTTTCTATGGTGCTACTCGATACCTTTATCTAAACTTCCTTATTTGTAACTGAAGATGGCGTGACCAAATTTGATGGAATGTTTCTTTACGAAGTATATTCCCATGAGAATTACGATGATTCGGAAACAAAGGTGTCAGTTTTAGTACAACGAAAACAAGAATGGGCGGAAAACATAATACTGTCGCACCATAAAGAAGAGCTTTGAAATGAGTAAAAATGTAGTAGAAATGGTTACAGGTATAATTATACGGGTGCATTTAATGAAATAAACAAGATAAAACATATATTTAGCATAAAATAAATCATTGAATGAAATTGATAAATTCTGTTGAACACTTTTTGTAGGTATGTAAACTTTTAACATGGAATCAAGGTCGTTTTTGGAGAGACACCTTGGTGGATTGGTTAGCTTCGAACGAATATTTGAGTTCTTGATGCAAGAAACTTGATTATATTATATAAAACATATTTCATAGACAAAATAACATCTCAATGGAAAACATCTTTTATGTTAGAAAATTAATATTGCAAAATCAAAAAAGTAAATTGAACAAAAGATGGCACAAGTGTATAGTTTGAACATTTTTTTAAAGAATGGTCAAGCCTGTTGAGTTCTTCTCATGTTGACATGTCCATAAAGATGTTTATCATGCCAAAGATTCATCACATAAGTTCTAGAGCTAAAAATATAAAATTATGTTACTGGATAAAAGACAACCTAGTACAAGTTATACAAATACAAATGAACAATCCAGGGCCCTGAATGGGACAAAATGAAATATATTGTAATTATGATGGAACAGATAATGAAAAAACGGGACTTCTGAGTCATGTTCTCATCGGAAAATGTTCTATTTCTATACGAAAACAAATCAATATATCAATACATTGAGAGGGAATCACTAATTAATTAACAATTTAAAAACGTTGTTCCATTGCTTGGTTTACCGTGTATTTGCAAAAACTTTGACTCATGAGCATTTACACCATATCCCTTTATTGTTTATGTGGGACTTGTGTGTCGGTAGATCGCTTCCTTGTCCAGGAATAACCGAAAACGGTTTAAAACAACTCATAAGTGGGAACATCTATCCCTAGTATTTCAGAATCTGTATTTCGGGTATTCGTGACGACAATGCGGTGCAAAACTGAAAATGTTTTAGACGATAAGCAGGTACGCTAATTTTAAATCAATTTAATAAAAAGTGGGATAACAGGAAATACCTACAATGGATGCAATTACAATTTCATGCTACATGATCTGCCAGGGAACTACATACACACTAGGAAAAGCACAAATAAGATCAGATAAATTTTATTTTCAATCAAGGAGCACACGGGCAGGATAATTACAAGAGCGTCAGAACAAACAAAGAGAAAAAAAAAGAGAGAAAAAGGTATTGATTTACATTGATTTGTGATGATGTTTTAAACAAAAATACAGAATTGAATAATAATAATTATAATAATGATAATAATAAAATAATGCACCAAGGACGTATATTTAGATATATACGTCCTTGAATGCACATATGATATTTATTATGCAATATGATATTTATACTATAACTAATCCGAGATTCTTATTATCGTAAAGTATTCAACGAATGATCGAATAACGCAGTAATTCACGAATGCGCACAGAGAAATTTCAATCTTGCTTCTAAATCTATATAATATGATGAAATATGAAATTGTGACACATATGTGAGGTGTTGCCCACAGGAGACACGGACAACATAATGAAACAAAAGACAAAGGTAAACAACGAAAGGAACTCGGGACAGCCAGATTAGTATTTTAATACTTTCGATCTCGCCAAATTCTTTTCATCAACAGAAAAGACATATATTTTTTGATATGTAAATCCCTGTTTCAATGAACATCGACAGCAGAATATAGAAGCAACAAATATTGTATTTTGAAAATACAGATTTGTTTCGTTGTTGTTTTATTTTTCGTCTTCGTTACATTAATGAGCTTTATTTCGTTTCTCAAATGTACAGAAACTGCAATATACATCTCCAAGTAATCTGCACGTTTTTTGACTGAAATAAGCAAAAATAACAATGTCTAATAATTGCATGGAAAATTTAAATCCGGAATAAATAATAATAAAAAAGAAATGGATGGTGCGTAGCTGCAGTTTATATTGAAATTTTCTGCAGATTTTGTTAAGAATTACCAATCAGTTATGAAGAGATACAGAATACGGGAATTTGTCTTTTAATGCAGTGTGGAGTTGGTAAAACAATTCCCCGTGTTAGAGATGTATGCTCTTTATTTTTCTTAGATATGAAAAAGAAGGGAAACGGGGAATGTGTCAAAGAGACAACGACCCAAAGGGGAGCAATAACAACTCAAAGCCACCATAAGATCTTCAATGAACGGTGAGGAAACCCCACACCCAACGGCAGGTCGGAGCTGGCCCCTAAATAAAGAGTAATCAAGTTCAGAGAAATAAGCATCATCCTAGACTCCGATAGACATAAAGTGAACTAACTAGAAAACAGACAAGACACACAAAGGCTTAATAAATTTCCTGACTTAGGACAGGCGCAATCCTGCTGCGGTGGGGTTAAACTAGTTTTATGGGGCCCCCAATGTGATAAATAAAAAAAAAACGATCGTAACAACAGTAAAATTCAGTTGGCAACAGGACTGAGTCAACTGTGAAAAATGAAACTGAAAGAACTAAATATACGGACATAAACATGAAGTCATGACTACTAGCAGTTAACTGACATGCCAGCTCCAGACCCATTACCAACTGACAAATTAAGTTATGCACCCTCAGTATACAGCTTCCATCAAGATCCCTTCCTGTGAGGAGTTTAGCATAATGATTTCATGTATATACCGGAATACATAACCCGTGTCCATGCAATACTGATTTTAGAAATTTAGAATGTGTTTAATTAAAATGCAAAGACCCTATCAAAAAATCAATGTTAATACCAAAGAGACCATACTTAATGACTTGACCACAATACCGTAATTATAACCCTTATGAATTAGACGATTTAAAGGTTTTATAAGTTTGTTAGGCGAGTTAAGTATTTTTTTACTCTTATGTAAAACATTACCGTAAAATAAGGGATGTGAAATGCCAGCCTTGATTAGATGTTTACAGGTTGCATTGTATTTATGAACTAAGTCTTAATTTAGTAAAGGTTTTAACTAGTTTATGATAACGAAAACCTTGATGTAATAGTTTTTCAGTTATGAATAGATTCCGTTCATTAAAATCGCAAACTTTATTACATACTCGAGCAAATCGAACAAGTTGAGATATGTAAACACCATATGATGGCGCTAATGGAACATCACCATCCAGAAATGTATAATTAACTATAGGAAAAGAAAAATCGTCTCTTTTATCATAAATTTTAGTGCCTAATTTACCATTCGTTATATCTAAATTGATGTCTAAGAACGGACAATGATGATTATTAGAATTGGCTTTATTCAAAGTAAGTTCTTTAGGGTAGATGTCCTTATAATACGTATTGAAGTCGTCATTATTTAAAGTTAGAATATCATCCAAATATCGGCAAGTGTTGTTAAACTTTTCAATTAAATGCTGTTTAGATGGGTCTTTGCTGATGTTGGTCATAAACTGAGATCCGTAGCAGTACAAAAAGAGGTCCGCTATAAGTGGTGCACAATTGGTACCCATAAATTGAGTTACCGAAACGAATGAATATATTGTCAAGTAAAAATTCAAGTGCTGAAATCATATCAAAACAAGTCCAATTAATTGAGTTCTTTTGTTTTATATTACTAAAATGTGGAACAAATATATTCACAATCGGATTTTTTGAATGCCCATTGAATAAGACGTCTGAATTTTTCCTTTATAAGATTATGTGGTAAGGTAGTATAGAGGGTAGAGAAATCAAAACTTTCAAGGGATTCGAAAGGGGCATTATAAGCATTTAATTTATCGAGAACTTCCAATGAATTTTTTACACTCCAAAAATGATTGATACCACTGTTTTCACATACTTTGTTACAGAAATTTATAACCAGGTTTTTAATAGCAGTCAAGGTATTAGTGAGTATAATAGAAACTTTAGTAGTAGAACAGTGACTAGATGACAAAATGAATCTAGATTTATATGGCGTTCTGTAGATTTTAGGAACCCAGTACATGGTTGGAACTGTTTTACTATCAGGTTTAGCCTGTAAAGATGTAGCTGTTAGAAAATGTTTGTTTGTAATTTCATTTTCCGTTAATTGGGTTAATTCAAAAGTATTTGAACTGGTAATTTCTTTTTGGAGTACTTCTATATAATGTTTACGACAAACTATAATGATGTTATTAGCAGCCTTATCAGCTGGGACAAAAACGAATTCCTTGCCAAACTCTTTAAGGTGTACTTGTACATGAGATTATATCTCATGTGTACACTTTGTTCATTTACTATTATCTAAATTTATGTAAATTCTAAAACCTAAGGTTTAACTCCCTCCATCGTAGTTTTGTCTTTAGCTATATTTGATATTACTGATTATTCGGATTTCGTTTGGTTTTATGCATTTTAAACATTTTTAAAAAATTTTTGGATTTCCTATGATGTGTTCTAGTGCTGCTGATGATGAATTAATTTCCGAAATGGCCATACAGCTCATTTAAATGATTGCAATAGGAGTTGACATACATGTGTATGTGTTGTAGTCTCATATTCATTTACTCCATATTCTTTCGTAAAAATATGTGGATAAGCTTAAAAAACAGCTAAGATAAAAGGTAAAATCAAATAGAAAGAAGCATTAGTATAAGTAAAGAAAAACAAATAGACAGTGCAACTCTACATTATTTATTTGAAAGTTCTCCTGAAAAAAAACCAGCAGTTTGGAGGAGTTACGGGTCACGAATGCTACTATTTTTGATAATAATTTGACAAATGGATAGACGCCAGACGGCAACCAATGACCAAATATTCGATCGATGTAGGCGATAAAATAAAATAATAATCGCAACTTACAGGAAGGTCCAACTCGGAACAAACAAAACATAAATTAAACTAATTTTCATTTTTGTGTAAATTGATCAGACAAATAGACGAAAATCTGTAAATATGATGATTTCACGAAAACTAATGTCAGGTCATTCATAATAGGGTAATTAGCACGTAATGACAAACAAACATACTCCAACAACGCATGTGAATACCCACATTAACTAGCATTGTGATTGTATATCCGGGTACTTTAGCATTTGATCAAATTCATTATCAAAAGATTGATCTAAAATCCCCGGATTAATTTAAAAATCAAGTTGAGTCATGTTATAAAATTACAGTTAATTCTGTAATGCATACCATGAATTTGTTTCATTTTGGGATAATATACTGATAACTGAGTGACCCTGACGCCGTTCCGGATATTTTGAGGTAAGGTATATCACGTGTTTTATGCCTATCACAGAAATAAGAAATTCGTTTATGCATAAGAAGGGGTATATTATATAGTTTCAGCCTGTTTGCTGTTCCGTCTAAGCATACTTACACCCGATATAGGAGTTAAACCTGGTATTCCCAAAATAACGAGACCTATAGTTTTAGCTTTTTGCACGTTTTAGTATACATACAAGATGTAGAAGTTATATATGGCGTTCGCTGAAAAAAAGGTCTTCATCATACATACACATTTTTTCTTTTGTGGTATGATGTGGACTAGCTTTTTAAAAACTTTTAACGTCTGTGGATTTGGGAATAGAAAATTTTGATTATTCTGTTGAAATTTGCATATGTCTGGTTTGTCCATTTCTCAGAAACTATTTCTTTCTCCTCAATTTTTTAATGTATATACTGACTTCTGTTGGGATTAGATTGAGAAGAAAGTCAGAACCCATGGGTCCAAAAAATATCACAACTTAATCTTTCTGCTTTCACAAACTAGAAACGTGAAAAATGGTCTAAATAGCATTTAATCGTAAGATAGGTGAAATCTTATACACATGAAATCTGCTTATGGGAAAAAATATATGTTATTTTGATGCTAATTGGCAAAACGTTTAAATTACACACCAGTCGCGAGCTAACTATCAATCAACACGCTCCGTTTTCTGCACCGAAGTTTAAATACCCCAGTCATAAAATATCAGTTTCCTTGTTGGACTGTCTTTTAAGTATAAAATAAACGAAGGAAAGCAGCATTGAAGGCTCATAAGAGAATCGGACATTCTTTAAATGCTTTAGTCCTCATGGTTGTACGGTTGGGCAAACGAGCAGTATAATCTGATTGATATATCTGTCTGTTACTGTAATCATAAACTCTTCCCTTCTTGCTATAGATTCCCTAGTGATACTTCAATTCTCGGCATTTGACGGAATTTTGCACTGTGTATTACCGTTAACTTTCTCATTGGAATCTCTAGTTCTGATCGCATTCTGTTATGAACTGCTAGCCAGAAAACTCTTGGAACGTGTATACCTCTGAAAATTTTCGATAGCAGAATTTCAATTGAACGGCATATTTTATATCCGTATGAGCTTGCATAAATTCCGTGTACATAAAAGATGGGAAACTAAGCGTGAGTTGGGTCCTGTTGGGACAGTTTTTCTGACGAAACAAAAAAAAATTTATAAAAATCAGTTTAAAAAGATCGAAATTAATGCAATGATAGTAATTTACTTTTCACATTACATATTTTGGTAATCTCGTGGCTGAGTTACAATTATGTACAATAAGTTTAATTACTATTCTAACAAGTTTTTAAATGAGTTAAAAACTTTAAAGTATTATTACAATAGATTTGTCCAAAAACAATTTTTACTGAAAAAAATATATCCCGCGGTAGCCTCTATTGTTAAAAATATCGTATCGATCACCAGTCAATAAAATGTCAAATATTATGAAAAATACCGTATTTACAACAAGTACCCTTGAAACCATTGTCCAGAGCTTATCTACTAACACTAATTATACGCCATTTTGTTATCACAAAGGATTAAACACCAATTTTCACCTTTGCGCATTCCACTGTGTTGTAATAATATTTGAATAATTCCTGGCAGCACGCGTGAAGTAGTTTGTTTTTTAACACAAATCCCTTGAAAGTGTTTGCGTGCAGTACGTATTTCTAATTTGTACAAAAATGTTATTTTTTTCTAATCAGCCGAAGAATTTCAATGGAAAAAACCCGTAACAATGGTATTTTTGGAATAACCTAAAATCCTGTATTTAGTGTGCATTATACATTTTTCTACAATCAATGTATGTTCAAAGTAACAGATACACCGGCGAAGGAATACCGGAAAAAAAACTATAGAAAAGGGCAAAATTCTTAATACGGCCAATCGGATGTAACACAAATGTAGACATTACCGCAAAGACAAATCAAATGAACAAATATTAACATGAATGACAAAAACTAAAGCACTAGCAGTAGGAATCCCTGCAAAAACAGCTTGAATAATTGAGTAGTTAAATTCAGAGGTTTAGAAAAATATCTCGAAAAGTGTCAATTACTCGAATTAAGAAAATGGCATGTTTTAATTATTTTAATAATACAAAAGAAGATAAACATCGTATTACCATGCCAGGTATATTTGAAAAGTTTGGTTTTTACTCTGGTTACCCTACAAGTCTTATATCAGATGCAAATCCACAAATATCTTTACAGATGTAGATAAATCCTAAATTTGTAATTAAAAACATCATGTCAGAAATGTATTGCGTAATAGTTTCAATTGAATTCATAATTTAAAATTTTAAAACCACAACTCTTGCAGACATGTAAACGCAATTCAAAAAAAGAAAAAAAGAAACATGTATTCATGTATACCGTCTTGAACTTACTCATGATGAGGTATGAGCAAAGCTCATTTATGAAGGATTCGTGGTGACTTCAAGAAGAACAACAATAAAAGCGTTGTCCATTGCTTTGGTATTTCCATGTAATTTTAGAGACTTTGTCTCATGAGCATTAACTCCATATCCTTTAATTGTCTATACATATAGACTAGAAGATTTCTTCGCCGTCTTTGCAATGACTACGAGTTTATTTGATTAACCATCTCCATCTCATGGTTAAATGTATGCAAGACTTATATTTGCGATCGTATATGATGCTTTTAATCTAGAACCTCTTTTGCAACTGATCATACTTCCTTTTTGCGAGGTTCAGGTTATATGTCCAAAATTCTGCATTTTGAGTTATTTCTTTGGTTACAGTCGCTTTGTGCTATTAAGATGGTCTGAATATAAGAACTCTAACCAAGATTAGAGACAAAAATGAAGAAATATAGAATAGAATACGAAGATCATCTTTTAGAGCTGTTAATAGGCTTAAAACATCACACGATTTTTTCTTGTCATATAAACATCTCTCCAGCCATTTCATGGCTTTCGAGATAAAAATGATATATTGCCCTTGCTCTTGTCCGACCCTTTTTAGATATGTCTACTAGTTTGTAAGGTTATAACTTCAAATCAAACTTTTTCAAGTGACGCCATTTTTTTAATCTAAAAACACGGAACTGAATTATTTAGAGATAAACAGCAATTCTTATGTAAATTGGCGACAGGTGATGAAAGATGAGATTGACCAAAAATAGATGTAATGATGTGCAGCTTATGAAAATCTATTATGCAAAATGATCTATTATAAATCCGGGTCTAATGTTAATGCGCAAAAATGAATTGCATTCCGCGTATGTCTTTACAACAGAGCCGCAGCTCATGTGACACAATGTGTTACCTACAAATTCTACAACTTTGATATGATTACCAGACAAATTTTATGTCTTGAACATATTTTTACAACAATTGTTGTTCGTTAAGTCTTTATATTTCATTGGTTTTGATTTTTTCAAATATATAACAATGACTTCATCTCGATGTTATTTGCATAGACATTTCCTAAATATGGCAAATCAGGTACTCTGGAAAGGGTTATTGTACCCCTTTCCTTGTATAAAGCCAGGTCAGCTGGATTTGAGACACCATCAGTAACGACATCCAATGCGAAGTTACAGATAAGAAGTGTCTATTGAATGCAGCTGTCGACTTTTCTGAGTTTTTAATAAAAGGCGTCAGTTGCAAGCCCCATTCCAGAAGAAAGGTTGTTTTTAAAACTAATATCCAGATATATTGATCAAGAAAATAGTCCTGATTATTTTACTGTACCGGAAACTTAACTTTTAGTTGAAACTTTGAAATGAATAATAACAAAAGTTGTTTTTTTACGGTGAAACTTTCTGAAAACAAATTCTTCATTGACATTTAAATTTTGGCAGTTTTATTCTTTTTCTCATAAGCAACAAACGGGATTGTCTGCAGCAGATGAACATTAACTGCGAGCATTTGTCAGGACAGTACCCGTATGTATTGTCTTCATGTTTTATGTACTTCATTGTAAAGGTACTCGTCTTGAGACTTTGGACTTTTTTCTAGTTTGATTTTTACTGCGAGTCGTTTTGTCTACTTTTAGCCATTCGCCATACATAGGGGAGGGTTTGGATCCAAGAAAACGAGTTCAAACCCCACCGCAATTTTTGCGCTTGTCCCCAAGTTAGGAATATGTTGGTCATTGGCTTGTCCTTGTCTTCTTATAAATTTTAGTTCATTGATATTCGGGTTATTAGAGTTGGTTTGTTTCCATTGATTTTTACTTTTTGTGCCATTTAGAAATTGCTATATGGTGTGAGGTTCCTCACTATGTTGAAGGCCGTACGTTGACCCCTAGATGCTTTGTTTTGGGTCGTTATAACCTGGAGATGGGATGTTGTATCCTTGACATTTACCTCATTTTCTTTCTTTTTCATAAAATATACAAAATTTAGTGTAATAATCCTGAACTTCTGAAATTGTGACAAATCCTTCCGTGATAAGTTGTGTGTTACAGAAACAAATGGTTTACTTGAAACCGCTTGGTACCGTTCTCCGTGTTATTGCTCGATTTTAGGAAGCCAAAAGGAATTTCAGTAAGTAACTGATTGTCATGTTCTCTGTATCCAGGATTTAGTTCTAACTGTCAAGTCAGTTGAAATGATTAAAAAAAAATCATTAAATTGGCTACAAGGATCAAATAAATTTTTTATGTTTTATACGTAAATTTTTAAGTAGTTTAAATCGTGTACATTCGTGAAATATTGGCAATGGAGACGATTTTTATTTTATTTATTCTTATAAATATTAGAGATGAGTGCATGTCATTGAAATCATTATAAAAAATGAAATTAAATGCTCTTAAAAATCATGTTGCATCACGTTTTAAAATACACTATTTATGACTCTTTAAGATGTCTACCAATATCCAATGATTTGCAAATCATCGATGATAAAATATAAAAATGAGGACAGCCACTTAACGGTTTATGCAAATCTCAAACATAAACTAATTGAAATTCTTTCTACATAGGTAAACTGTGTTGTGTATATATATAACTCTCAAATTTTATATCTCCGTGTGATTCCACAGAACGTGGGTGATCGCGAAAAGGGCGTGCTAAATGGCTAAGGGCGTGCTCCGTCTTATTGACAAACGCCTGATTGACAGGATTCGATGTCCAGGTAACGTTTATAATTCTATATAGAACGTTACGGGTCATGGGTCACCACGTGGGTATAGTAAAATGCTTATATTGACAATGAGTTCAGGTGCAAGCTTTTGAAGATAAAAACCAATATATACCGTTAGAATTTACCTGGGAACTTATTAATGATAGTTACACTCAGGGAATAGGACTTTAATAATAATGTTAAATTCATGGAATTATTTATAAATAAAATGACAGCAAAATGAAGTTTTATTTCAAAGGTTAGTGGTATTATTATTTTTTTTATAACAAGACAATTAAATTAAATTATTGTGCCTCTTTGATATTTGGTATTGAAAATATAGCTTCAGATTAATGATAAAGTGCAAATTTAAATTTGCAATAGCTTCATGTGGTACTGAGCAGCTAGATAAAACAAATAGATTAATAATAATAATAAAAAAAATAATAAAAATAATATTAATAATAAAAGCACTTCTGTTATAGTATCTCCCTCATGTAAAGGTATGTCCTTGACTGATTTTGGCCTTTTGATTATTTGTTATCGTTTGGCTTTCGTGCATCTTTTAATTTTATGGATTTCCAGGGCTTTTGTCTGCACATGGTTTGTCGAAGTGGCTTTGTGCAAATGTGGATTCACAGTGGCTTTGGTGTTTAACAAAACTATAATGGAGCATAAAATGTGAAGTTTGCAATCATCAGTATTTATAGAAAACATCGCAGACTTGTACAACTGGGTCGGTACATTGTGCACAATTTTCTGCAATTTGTTTTGGCAGCTGTATCATTGTTGCATTCTTAATTGGTAGTGATATAGCAGCTTTAAGTGATATAGCAGCTTTTTATGTAGACATAATACTGCTTATGGAACTGAGAACTAAATAAAAAATACTGCGGGATAAGATAAAACACACCATTAAACGCACAAATTACAAATGCTCTTCTGAACACTAGTATATATGATGCAGTTAAACAAACGTGGCAAAAAGGTGCAGATTTCTTTTTTAAGTCTAATTATAGAATGCCACAAACTCGTCAGTACAGTAACGACATGTTTGTTTTCCATTAAAGTGGTAAAAAAATCAAAGTTACAATGTACATGATAATGGACGCAAAATGCTAAAAAGGTTAAGATGTTGACGTATTTGAAAGCTGTATAATTAGCGTGTCCCTCTTAGAAAAAAAAATACCACGGAATAGTATTTCTGCAAGTTTATTTTGACCCATAATCACCGTTTTCCAATTCTATTGCTGCAAGTTTATTTTGACCCACAATCACCGTTTTCCAATTATCTTTTTTTAAAACCTAAGATAATCAATGTTTATCCTTGATAAAAACCTTTCGAAATTTAAATCTGTAATCAAAGTAAAACATGTAAATTTTACCTACGAGGAAAACACAGGTAAGTTATTTTATTATCCGCTGAAAGAAGCTGTCAAAATCAATTGATTTTACTGAAGTTTAAATTTACGTTTGAATGACAAATTGCTATGTCTGAACAGAAAATGAGTTTGGTTAAATAAAGACAAACACCGATAAAATGGGTTTCTACATTCTGTTTTATCATTGAAATCACCTATTATAATAACGTAGACGATGGAACGTGCGTGTAATTTAATCTTGATCGTATACAACGGAAAAGTGACAACCCCTTTAAAAGGATTATCTTATGGAAAACAAACGCAATAATACTGTATAAAAAAATCAGTAATGATATCCTTAGAAATCACTACTTATATTCATATTTAGCAATAAAGATAAGATTTAACAATATTATATCAAAATTATTCAATAATGACCAAAGTCATATATGGTTTCATTGACTTGTACCGTATATACATGTTATATCTAAATTTATTGCTCCACTGCATGGTAGATAGCGAAAATTTTGGCTTGCTGTTTTTAGGAACTTATATACAGTTTAAGTATTCGGTATTTAGTATTAAATGCAGTAAATGTATCAGTATTATACCAATTTAACATGCAATGTTATAAATAAAATAACCCGGAAGAAGGTGTTTAAACGTAAATTTTTTAACGAGGTTAGAAGTTCGTATGTCTATTTCATTGAAAAAAGTGAAATTAAGTCAGAAATATGAACAAGCATGATAAAAGATTTTAAAAGACAAGCCAATACAGGTGCTCATTTGAATTTGAAAATGTCACGTATGGTTTTTCAAGGAATTTGTAGGAATACTGAATAAGCTGTTATAAGCAATTTAGTTTGTGAGGTATAAATAATGTAAACCGTTAATAAACAGTTTTTGATTTCAAATTTTTATCCTTTTTTCATTTATTGTAAAAGGGTAAGACATATAAAAAATGTGCTTATTTCGCTGAACTTGATTACTCTTTATTTAGGGGCCAACACCGACCTGCCGTTGGGTGTGGGGTTTCCTCACCGTTCATTGAAGATCTTATGGTGACTTTGGGTAGTTATTACTCCCCTTTGGGTCGTTGTCTCTTTGACACATTCCCCCGTTTCCCTTCTTTTTCCTAAAAATACGAATCATATGTTTATAAATATAATCTATATGCATTTTAGGGAAAATAATTTGTTGTCAGTCCTAAAAAGGATAAAACGTTTCCCCTTTTATATCTCGGTGTTGCACGGAAAGCGTCTAACAATTCAATAGAATTTCATAAACTCGTATAATAAAAGTCAATAGTCGATTAAAATTTTAATGGTTAATACCACTCAGTTGCTGAATAAGCAGACAATAAGTATCCTTAAACTAGGTTACACTAAAGGATCTTCTGAATACACTGCGATTAAGCAGGACCGATCATGTAAGCGAATAAAAGAACGATTTGAATGATACCTGGTATGAAATTCATCAACTGTCACTTTTTAAAAGATAATCCATATCTTATTCAAAACAACATGGTTTTCAATTGATTTAACTTTATGAGCATAATGATCGGATACAAACAATCAAAGAACACAAATTTACATAAAAAAATGTTTAAACGCTACTCAGTTACAGCCGATATGAGTACATGTATATTTTGCACTGCAATCGAATGCTTGCCGAACCACAGTGAATGTTATGGCATCCCAGTATATTTTAAACCAAAAATCATCTTTAAAACACCAAAACACAGCTACATTTCAGATTTATAATTTATTACAGATTTTAACAAAGTACTTCATTATCGCTACCCCAGATAAGATCAAATTCATTTTCCCAAAATATTGATAAATTCTGAATTATTTGATTTTACCACACGGTGACGTTGTTACAAAATAATATCACTACTTAAATTACCAGCCAACCAATGATCCTTGTTTAGTTAATACAAAGTTGCCTTTTGTGTTTCACAATGCAGCTTTCAGAATATGTAAACAACGTGCTCTTTTTATGAAGTTATTCAACAATATCATCCATTAAATTATAGAATAGGATTATTATTAAATCATTTTCTTAACACAGATTGTATGTTAAAGCAAAAGCTAAAAATTGATATGCAACATGAATAGATTGGTCATTAAGGAGGGTATGAGTACACTGGGTACCCTGCACAGACGAACGAGAGATTGATTGCCATGTCACGAGGAACGAGATATTAGAATTTTTTCCAAATGACAACTCCCCAACACGGCAACAAAAAAAGGCCAACACGTTGCACTCAGCTAGCACAACCCTCATCATTTGGTGTTGTGAAGATTGTTGAGCCGGAATATTATCTTGTCGAGTCGCCATAGCCTTTGTAACGCATTGCAAAAAAAAAATAGAGAATTTACACTTTTTTCACCACGATATGCAATCCTCTTTCTGAAGTTAGTTGAATATTTTTTGTATGTCTAAATCAGGCCATATTACATCGTTGGGATTTGTATTTGAATAAATACATGTAAATGGATACAATGTAAACATGAAATATATAGGAGGTACGCAGATATGTTTTTTTCATCCTTTTGACTTCCGTATAAACTTTAAAAAAAATGCTGACTTGGTCAAAGTGGACTTGGTACCTTTAAAAGATAACCTTGTTTTCATCAACAATAAGACTAAATATATCAAGCTTCAAAATACAAATAACTGCATTCCAATGCTGTTCATCAATGTGGGAAAATTTTTCAACAATCTTCAACATCCATTAATTATTACAACACAATTCACAATAGTCAATACACGAAAAAGTCCCACTTAACTTCATGGGAAACAAAATAGAGTGTCGTTTCTCATTTGGTATGTCTGAAAACCAAATCAGATACCGTGCACGAAGTAATCCAACACCGCCACTTGTTATGATAGACCATAAAATAACACTCGCTATTGTTCAGAACTGATGCAAGTATTCAGCAAAATAACTATTAGTTCCGGTTTAATTAATTAGGACCGTTAAAATCAGCCGAACTTTGACCCGTATAACTACAAGAACACGGATATCTTATACACTTTGAAAAGAAAAAGATACAATTGTCACAATATATTGGTGCGTTTTGTACGAGTTTAATGAAAATTTGTGATAAGGGTTACGGTGTTTGAGATAAACATTTGATTGCTTATCCGGAAATCAATCAGTTTTATCAGAAACCAAATGATTTATGCAAAAAATTTGATTAGTTTATACAATTCAGACTTTTTATATGCATAGATTTTGAGTGATTTGGATCGTGTTACGATCATGCATTATCAAAGTTTGAATTAGCTTTAAGATATGGGTCGTCTGCAGTGAGTATCAATGAGACTCTAACATTCCTATATAGTTTGCGATAGGTTGTATTGTGTATTGATAAAATTTGAAATAGAATGATATGTTTGTAAAAAAAGCTTTAAAGCATCAATTTAAATGCAAATGCATCTCTAATCAATATCATCGTTGGAAAACAAAGCCAGATAAACGTTTAGTACGGTATAATTACGAGCATACATATCCATAAACGCACGAAAATAACGAAAATGAAAGAACCTTCAATATATAAAAGTCGGATAACAGGTATACGTATGGGAAATAATCTTAATTTTGACGTCAATTTAAAAAAAAAATCAATGCCGCAACCAAACTTTCAGCTTGCATGCTAGCATAACAAAAGATTAACAAAGAGATAGTTGAATATAGGCAGGTAGCAATATAACAGTAATTCCACAACACTCAAGTTACTATTTCATTTTGGAAAAGAGGTGTAAAGTGAGGATTTCATTTTCAAACAGCTAACTGTGAAATTGTTTTCAAATATTTGACGCGATTAGAAATCATTAGAAAAATTTATTTCAATTTAAATGTGTATTGGGATTCTGATGACATCAAAGGAGTTTATCTCTACTTTCTGAAAGCTTATAAATAATTTACCATCACCTGATGAAATATATAGATTTATAATATAATACAATACATAATATCCCCAGCGTATCGTATTTTCTACGTGTAAAACAAAAGTAGTTCTGTTTAATTACTATCCTCACCTGTCTAAACACTTAGGTGATTTTGAACATTTAGACGATCATGAATATTTAAAATGATTACCACAGTTCATCCTTTCGTTACCGTTATTTAGACGGTGAGATGAAAGAGGCTAGCAGTTCAATAGTTGTTATATATTTAAAAGGTATAACTGTGTTCGACCGACCGACACGAGCCAGTAATATAAACGTTTTGTTGAACCTCTTAGTCAGGTATAATCCATACCCAATGACGGATGGCAGAACAATTATAATTCAATAACCAAAATTGTTGGAACGCATAAAATGAAATTAATTCTCAAGAATGAACATTGATACATGTGAGTTATATCTGTGTATATATGGCGAATTAAAACGTTGCGTTGGAAGACATCTTACACGAGCACTGCTTTCTGACTAATTTTGATAATGGATTTCATTATTATGTTTATATCCCAATGCTGCTGATAAGAGGTTAGATCTTGAAACACGAATACACCATAACAAAATTTACTGTTTATGCAACTTCGGCATTTTTGTTTTTGTATACAAATATCTGTTATCGTTATTTTTTATATTGAATTTATATACTATTTTTCTTGCAGCATGAGCTGATATATTTAGTAAGACGATAGAGAGAAACATTCGATGGAGAACAAACACAATTCCATGTTGGTATCATTAGATTTACTCCCAAAAGATATCGTCAACAAATTAAAAGACTACAAGTTTATACAAGAGGAAAAAAGAGAAGACTCCGAAGTAGAAAACTGTTTCCGAAATGACTTGTCATCAGCACCTAGACCTTCGGAATCTCCATCAACCCCAAGATCTAAATTTTCTGACGATCTTGTGTTCAAATACCCACCAGCACAAATTCAAAGCTTAGATGACTGTAGCAGTAAAGACATACGATCACCAAGGAAACTTCTAGATAGAGTAGTCAGTCATTCTCCACAGTCAGAACATGAACAATGTCATTTATTTGGCGATAACTCGGACTGGATGATGGCGGAGAGACTAAAACCACGAACACCACCAGTTTCCCCCGATACATCATCAAGGTCGTCTGCTAGCAGTACTAACTTCTTTGAACCTCAACGCAATACTGTAAGTACTGTATGTATGTCTTCCTTAGAAAAATTTAATTTATTAAAACGAGTGCATCCCGGTGCATCTGTATATCATCCGCGTTTTGTGTTGTCTTAGGTAATTGCAGAATACACATAATCATTACATTATACTTCTAGCTGTGTATTGCACATGTAAAAACACATAGAAAGCTAGTATTAACATTGATACTCAAGTTTTTTTTACCAAAATTATGAGCATCAGACAATTAATGAAGTCTAAAATTTTACGACTCTAAGTTGCACGAGATGTAGACGGACTATATTACATCGAAAGGTTGTGACATTATAGTTCTGTATCAATTGGGCAGCCTTTCATCCTGGTCAACGATTTTATCAATTCAGGAAATGTTGCTTATTTATAATTAGATTGAAACACAGTTTTGAAATGATCTAAACGCGATATATTATCACTTTCACCTGAATGGTATCTTCAAATCAATGTTGAATCGATGTCTGAAACACCTGAATTGTACATAAACTTGCTAATTTCACTATATGATAAGAGGCCACATACTGGGGTTTTATCTTGCATGGATATTGCCCAAAACAGTTCTCTGATTGTTTCCTGTATATTTCATATTTATAAATGATAACATTTAAGTAAAAATAAAAAAAATAAACAAATGAAATATATATCGATAGAATAGAAATTAAAGTTGGAATGTTTCCAATATTGACCTCATTATACAGAAGGAAATATTCTGTAGAAGTGATAATTGGTTAGGTTAAAAACCGTTAAAGATTAATCAATACAGGTATTTTATAAAGTTTGGTATTGATATTCGATAGGTATGGATAATAAAACATTTCTGTCATTCTTTCCGTTTCCTTGCAGGTGCTTAGTCGATCTCCAGAATCATGTTTTATCCGCCCGCCATCTTCTCCAAGAATGGAAAGTTATTTGCAATCACCACGAATAGAAAGAACTCCACAAAAGCGGTGTTTTTCGCCAAGAAATCGAATTGACCAACATGAAATTTTGGAACGCACACCACTGAAAGTCTCCATGTTACAAGAGCCTCAACTACCAGGACGATCAATGACAGGAAGTGTACATAAAAAAGAATCGAATCCGGATCAATTATCTCCGAGTTACTATTCAAGAGAAATGGTAAATCGATCACCAGCAATAAGAGAATCAGAAACTGTTCGAAGAATACCAGACTTTCCAGGTGATTACGTAGATGAAAGACGGGGCGTAAGGAAACAACTTGTATTTGAAGGACAACCTCGTCGGCATGAGAGTAAGTAATACTTCAAATGTTACAAAATAATGTTTAATCTGAGTCATGTAATAGTAGAACTTTCTAGTAATAAAATGTTTTAGACACAGATCATGCTTAAATGCCAAACTTGTGTCTAAAATATCATGTTTGTTCTTGGAACAATATTTGTTGTCTAATTAAGTTAGTAAAGTTTGATGCCATTCCAACTACTATAGTTTTTACAAAAAAAAGAAGCACGTGAAAGAAGGAGGCCATAAAACTGAAAGCGTTCGACATAATTCAACTGCCTTTACAACACAATTTGTCTTATTAATTGAACCAAATGTCAGGTATATCGAAATGAAATCTGAATTCTTTGTTTATACATTTCATGTCTTAGCCAGACCAATACAAACATGGGAGACTAAAGTTAGTATTATATATGCAAGAAGTGCACGGATAAAGAGTAAATACACATGAGATATTACTGCGCAAATGTGAACTCATTAGCACATAATTTGATATTTCTATTTTTAAACAGCTGTCTTTTTATTTATAGACATATACAATCCAAGAGAGCAGTATTCCCCTAGATATGCTGCGTCGTCACCGCCACGTTTTGAGTATGAAGACAGTGATGATCTTGCAGAGCGCTTAAGAGACCCAGAATCCACTGCACTTCTTTCACAAATTCTCTCTGAACTTACCAAAAGAAAAAGAAAAACATCTGAAAGATCTGATTGTGAATGTGACTGCGAGGACAGATCTGCTAAAAAAAGGAGAAAAGGTTGGTATTCATAAAAATACTTGTGAAGTAAATAACAAAATACCGAAAAAACTGTTAATTTATTTTCTGCATATGTACATTTCGACAACTTTTGTCTCATCAGTGCAGGTAAAAGGATGAAATATACAGGTGCAGGTTAAAGTTCTATTCATTTCACACATGTTTGGCAATGACTTCTAACTGCATGTTACGATTAACAAAAAATATTGACATTAAAAGAGGATGATATATAATTAGTATTCAACACGTATTTTGTATTGTGTCTAAAAATGGCAGGCGCAACCTTAAACACGGATTGACCTTTTGAGAATTCTGACTACCGAGAGTTCAGAGGGGTCTCATAGTCATGTAATTTGTTTTTCAAATCATTTGAAGGCGATACTTGACAAAAACGTGACCCTCTCTTTCTTCTGCTGATCCAAAATACATGTGTGACGTCATCAGGCATGGTCGCCTTTTTCAAGCCGTCAGAAAGAAAAAAGACGGCTGAAATGTGAAAACACTCTTTTGAGAGAAAAATTTCAGAACATCGGTCAGTGGGTGTTGAAATATTTAAGAAATTAGAGAAACTTATATATGATTAGCATCTCACCAATATATAATAAACTACCAGCATATCATTTCCTATTTCATGTAAAAATGATCTAATGATATCAATTTTTATTTTTCCTGTAGATCTAAAACATCAGATGAAATTAAACTACCTGAAACAGTTGGAGAATGATGTTAGCGTATTGAATAATCAATTAAGACGATCTGAACTGGAAACGAGGCCTGAAAATTGTTCATGCGCAATAATGGAAAAGCAGTTCCTACAAATGGCAGAAAATGCATACAAAAATATTCGCAGACATGATACAAGTGCTGATGGGTTTGCTCAGTTCAGGAAGGAATTGACAGAAACAAACCAAATTTTGAAGGACTCATTGACAGTGTTGAACAATATGAAGGAATTTTGTGAACATAAATCAATGTTTACGTTGACCTAATTTTAATTTTATTTTCTGTTGTTATTTATTGTTTTTGTTATTTATTTTATTTATGAAATTGAAATCAAATGCATCCTACAGATTTAAATTAAATTATTACTCTGGGATGTCAATATTTATGTCCATGTTTTGTTCTATTTATAGCCACCAGGTGGCGTATGGACAAAAGTCTCGCTATCAGGAGAAAATAACTATATAGCGATCTGTGATAACTGTGAATATTTGGGTTGCAAACCTTGACTATTTTTTACTACAAGGCTTGCTACCCAAATAAAGACGTTTTATATTTGGAAGTACCTGTTTATGTAGAAAGTAGAGTAACCATGGTAACGTTAATTGTTTTAAGAACCTTTTACCAAGGCAATATCGTTCTGAACTAAGAGAAGTCATTCCATTTTGGCAATTGCATTTTCCTTTTCTAAATTGTATATCAGTATAGAATGATGTGTCACTATTCATAAGCAGCAGATATATACAATATATGTAATTAGAATTATTCAATGATTAAAATCAAACACATAAACGGGTACCAAAAATATTGATCAAAATACCGTCCATCTTAGATATTTATATTTGTACATTTACTTTACCAAGTCGATTTGTGTCGAACTGTTTGATGAAGAGATGAGCTATAAAATAGCAGAAATTGTTAAATGCGTAGCTGGTTTATGAAAATGTAATGAAAACGGACACATGCTACCGTCCGAAATGTTTTTATACATGGCTTAAGCCTCTAATATACATTTTTAATTAGTGAAAACTAATTGTTGTTTTTATTCTAAAAATACATTCCACTGTTGTTATTTTGTTGAATTTTTTTTATGTTATTCTAAGAAACTGAGAACAACAAATGTTCACTTTTTTATATTTACAATTTGAAGTGTTCTTACAGAAAATGTGTTCATTAAAACGTGTTCATGGATTCATCATTTTTTAAAAACATTTTGATTAAGCCACCTGAAGCGTTTCTGTTCTTTGAAAGATTAACACAAAACATTCTAGTTAATGTGCAGGTGGATTCGCAATTCATGTATATAAAATAATTTTCACTTTTTACTTAAATATATATCTTTAGCAGATCTTATTGAAACAATGAAATATTCGTAGATGTCAGATACTTAGTGGTTCTATTTAAATTTAATTCTAATCTTTCAATATGAAAATTTTTTCGGAATGCATTTGATATGGATATTAGTTTAAACAATGAAATTATTCACCACTTTTGTCATAAGTGTTTCAACATGTGATTTAATGTTTAACAATTTCACGATGGATGTGTTTGATAAAGTAATTGTGTGTGGAAGAAAGTCATCATTTGATTTTTCATTGTTCTGTTTCTATTTAGACAAGTATGTTTTTTCACAGTTTGCTGTGAGTTTTGTTGTGGTTTGATGTGATTTTGACACCAAATACAATCTAAAATCATAACACGAGGTAGTCTTTAAAACCAAAATTTGAAATATCAAGTCTGATAAACATGTTCAACACTATGTTTTTGTTGAAATCTCTGATTATAAATGTGCTTGAAATGATGTTTTTGTATTTAATTCTTTTGCGTCTAGAGTGGTTTGAAAAAGTTTCTGACATTTTTTTAAAGTTATTCGACTCATTTGAGTTTTCCGTTCAGTTCTTAAAAGCAAATAATTTAAATAAATTAACCATATTAAAATGAAAACGCAGCAATACTTTATTAAAATATTCATCCCTATTATTTTGAAAAAAGAGATATGTTAAAGTTGATTTCCGGCGTTTGCCGAAAGTTATCGAAGTACATTAAATTGAGCATCCGGGATCTTTACAATGATTATATGATAAATGGTGGCCTGCATTTGCTATGGTATCAGTAACTATTGAACAGTGTGTTATGGTTTTAGTTTGTATGTAGTGTATGATATGTGTGATGATATTTGAAAAAGTGATAATTAATAGAGTTTATTTATAGATTAATTTATATATTATTTATTTGACTTTCACATTTATGCACTAGACTAGATTTCTTTACTCTCACTATCATCATGGCGGATAAGACAACATTTAATTGCCAAAAATATTTTGAACCCCGATTCTTTTCCTGTATCTCAACTTACTGAGAACTAGCAAAAGTTCCATGCATTCGATAAATTAGTATAAAATAAAGGAAGGTAGTTGTTTTTGACTATCCGCTTTTGGCACACAAAAAATATCAATTAAATAGTGAAACGATCTTCACCCTGTTGAAAGTTATAGATTGCTCAAATATTCTACGATATGAAATTGGAATTTATTTTAAAAGAGATGTCACGTGTCATTTTCATCCCACCTCAAATTAACAATGTTGTCTTCTCTGTTGTTTTTCTCATTAATTTATAGTATATTTATTAACAATTTATAGTATTGTATTATTACAATTGATCTTTAGTAGATCAGCTCCCTTATCAATCCGTCCATGATTTAGGGATTTAGTGTAACGTGTGTACAAGATGTGATGTAAATTATTTTTGAAAAATATATTTTTGAATAAAATGAGAAGAAAAACTTTTATTAATGTTGTTTTATTTGTTTATCCAGTTTCCGACACCACAAAATATGAACAACAGAGTACAAAAAAGAATGAAAAATAGACGTAAGTCAATATTACGTCTACTGGATACTCATACTATTAACATCAGTATACAGAAACTAATGCACATCTTTTTTCACAAGTGTTAACATTAGAGATATGGAGTAAATGCAAATGAGACAAAGTCTCTAAAAATACATGACACAAGTATTTGCACAAATAGACCTTATTTCTAGACACCGTGAAGTCATTGTCAAATACATTGTTGAAAAGACGTTATTGGGCGTAAGTGTACAAATTTATCAAGTATCCCACCGACCATAAATGTGCTTCAAGTGTAATGCCAATTGCAAAAGTGAATATCTCGTCAGCGCCTCGTCAGCAGAAATATGTGGTTACTGATTTAAATGAAATAAAGCTTCAAATTATGTTCACAAGTTACTCTTTCTTGTCTGTTTCATGCGAGTGGAACCTTTCAGAAATAAATGCTGTTTTTTCCAGCACTTTAAATCACAGGGCATGCTTGGAAAGTAAAAAATAAGAATAAAACTTATTAAAAAACTGTATTTTTAATTGAAAATATTTTAAGACCACTGGATCATTAAGTCAGAGCAGTACATAAACAAGGTTTTTCAACAAAATTTTATTTGAGCTCTCTTCGGTTTATTGTGTATTTCATTTTTGGGTTGTTTTTCTAGGTTACTAGAACAAGCATACTTTGTTAAATGCGACTCAGAATCACAGAAAAAATACACAGAGGAAGAAGTGATAAAAATGTTAGAATTTCTGGTTGACAATATCTTTGTCCAGTTTGGAGGACTTCTTTTTCAAAGGACCATCGGAATTCCAATAGGCACAAACTGTGAACCTCTTTTAGCCGATCTGTTGCTCCACTCTTATGAGGCAGAATTCATTGAAGGGCTTCTACAAAATAAAGACAAAAAACTGGCCCGGTCCTTTAATTTCAGCTTCCGTTATATAAATAATATTTTATCACTAAACAACCCTCGCTTTGGTGATTTTCTTCATCTTATTTATCCAAAAATTAAGGATACTACAGATACTTCCACATCGGCCTTGTTCCTTGACCTTCATCTTGAAATTGACAGCAGAGGTACATTACAAACTATGTTGTATGACAAACGCGATGACTTCATTTTCCCAATAGTCAACTTCCTTTTTCTTTGTAGCAACATTCCAAAAGCACCAGCATATGGAGTTTACATCTCACAACTCATTCGCTACTCAAGGGCTTGTGGTCGTTACAGTGACTTCCTTGATAGAGCCCAGTTGCTAACAAATGGACTGGAAGGTTTGGGTACCAATAAACCGGTTTAACCCTACCGCTGGCTTTTGCTAGTGCCGGTACCAAGTCCGACTGTCCCGAGTTCCTATCGTTGTCTACGTTTGTCTTTTGTCTTATTCGTGTTCTTCATGTGTAGTTCCATAGCTGATTGTGGCATGTAATTATAATTTTCAGCCATTGTAGGTGTTTCTTGTTATCCATTTTTTACACATACTTAAGCAAGGGTACGTTACCAAAAACTTAAAGTCATCACTACGGAAGTTTTACGGCCGACATCACGATCTTGTGGATCGTTATGGGATATCTGTTTCCCAGATGACAACAGAT
>MJUU01012844.1:15805-89144 GCA_002080025.1 Modiolus philippinarum | reverse complement strand
GGTGTCTTATAAGAAGCAGGAGATGCTTACTCTACCGGTACACCTGATCTCACTGATGGTTTGTATTGGGTCCGTGTTGTTCATCTTATGTTTGTCTTCATTTTTCTTTTTTTGTCCCGTACTCAAGTGGTGTCCTTGTTTCTTAGTGTTTCCAATGTTGCCTTTGTCCATGGATTGTTCGTTCTTTTGACTGACGGTTCGGTTCTCACTTACTTTTATTGAACTGTGAAAGTTCACACTTGTCGATTCATAAGTTTGATATCCTATTACTAATTTGTCGTTATCACAAAAAAACATAACAATATATTCGAAACAACAAAACAAGGATATATTTTATAATGAAATCACTTGTAGTATAGAGACAAATGTACCATGCCAACAAAAGAGATCGAAACTCGATCAACTTGGCAAAACAAGTGAAACACAAGTAGATTTTCCATGAAAGCAGGAGTGGATTTATATGGATTTATATGTTTCGAGAGAATTAGCATCCCTTTTCACAGATTTTTTCAGATTTATTACTTTTGAACAATTTGTGAACAATTTGGATACGAAAATCCCAATCGACAGTTGGCGACACCATAAACGTACCTGAAATATTCAATTCTTTGATTTAAAATCCGGTGTGACGAAATGTAAGTTCTTACTTTAATTTGTAACTTCCGGGTACATGAAGTTGTATTTTGTACAAAAATATGCATCTGCAAAAACGGAAGGAAAAAAAGGGGAAATTTACAATAAAAAAATGCAGCAATTCATATTTAACACAAATTTGGGACAAAAAGTATGACGTTTGAAACAAAAATTTAATGTCATAATCTTCATACGTCATCTTGTGGCGGGAAAAGTTTTCAAATTGCAATTTATCGTGAATCCTCGGTATCATATCACATGACCAGACGTACAGACACTATCAAAACAGGCTAGAAATAGCAGAATAATTTTATTGTGTACACAATATATTCCAAAAAGAGACAATTGTAATGATACTGTGGAGAAAGAGGAAATAATAATCTTAAAGTCTATGGCACTCCATTTGACCTAATTTTTTGTAACATATGGAATTTCGAATGAAAATTGGTATCTGTAGTGTCCTGAATGTCCAATTCTGTCTTGTCACACTAGTGAATTTCACCACAGAATTATTCAGAATTTGAAAAAAATAAAACATGAGCTAGAACGTTACAAAAATTAAACCCTAAAGTGTGACCCCCCCAGTATGATCAGGTGCTCCGGAAGGGTGAACCAGATGTCATCATAGCATTGTTCATATTACATTACCAACGAAAAGGTGTTTTATTCTGGTAAGAAACGTGGATCAACTAAAAAATGTCAATTCTTATTATAGTGAAACCTTTTAAGGATCTGTCAATTTATGATGACGACCGTAAAACTTATGAGTGAAAATTGCAATATACCCCCGGTATTGAACGAATATAATTTTGGCATATTAGTTAAACAAACTTTGATTTAAGGCGGTTTAAAAAACAAAGCAGGAAATCAGTAAGTCTAAATTGAGAGAAACAATATCTTTGCTGTGATGACCATTTATATTCTCAAGGGAGGAAATAAACATTGAGTTAACATATGTGTTATGTCTCATGTTCATTTACTCAATATCCTTTCGTAAAGTATTGTATAAGTCGGTTGATAAAATTTCACTGAGGTTAACTTAAATATGATACTATATTCTAGGTTCGAGTGAATTCGTGTCTATTGCCACATCTTAGAAAGCATGACTAGAAACATACCTGGAGAACGATACATTGTCGATGCAGGCCAGACTCATTCCTGACTGAGTTCATACGTTCCTTACGGTTTATAAATAAAATAACAAAATACCAAAGTTACTGTGAATTTAATTTCTGCATATGCGCATTTCGACAACTTATGTCTCTTCAGTGCAAATAAAATGTAAACCTTTGGAAGACCATTAACTCAAAGATATTCAAAAACTTATAGAGAACAAATAACCAATATGATCTAAATATAAAGCCAAAATCAGCTAAGGACAGAGCTTTGCATGAGGGAGATACTCCTCAGTTTCAACCAAATTTACAAAAATTTAGATATTGCAAGGTTTCAAATAGAATCGGCTTTCGGCTAATGAAGTCACTACCAATGCTTTATCTGTTGAAGCATAAAACACTTTGTACAACTAAAGAAACCACGATACGTTTAGTTATATGACAAATATCAAATACATTTTTAAATGAATATTGGAGCAAAAAGGCAGAGAAAGGGAAAATTTAGAATCTTAAAGTTAGAAACACAGAATTACAGATGTAGCATAATCAAAAACCAGATGACAAAGGCAAGTCAAATCAACAAAAATGAATAAGAACGCAATTAATGCAAAACACAAAATAATGGTTAAGGTTTAAAAAAAGACACAAAGAATCATTAAAACACAGATTAGCCAAGCAACAGGAACTTTGTATAAAGGTAATGATTTGTAAATCTATTATTTTTTTTATTATCAAAACCAAAAGTATAAGTGGTGTTCCTGACTTTCAATAAGCAACCATAGCATTTAAGTCTTTTTATCAGCACAAACCTCTTCTTTAAGTATAGTACTCTCTGTCGAAGAGTTGGCCCCTCTTTGAAATTGCGCAATGCTAAAATGCAAGTTTTGTTGATGTCAGTAAACTAATTTGCTTACTTTACTTTACTACTTTATAATTATTTCATTGTCTCTAAAAAATACAAAAGGATTGGGAACAAGTTGTTTCAACTTATTAGTCCCTCTCCTTAGACATATAATACAATATTGACATAGAACAAGATGACATAATAATCGTTACAAAGAATGACTACATGTGTATATATTGAAGTTACAAATCAAATAGTTTGCCGACTGACAGAATATATATAAAATGTATAAAATTTCAATTTACACTGAATAAAAATAGAAATAATGAATTTAAGAACAAAACGACATCAAATTAATTAACAGAAACGTTTAGATAAACGAATGAATTTTTGAACTGATCTAAAAAAGTTTTGTTAATTTCATCATCAAAAACCAAAAAGAATGTTTTCTATGGTTATTGGAACAAATTCTTTAATATTGTCAAAACATGTAGCTCTATCTAACGGATACAAAGGACATTCTAAGAAAAAATGACTAGCATCTTCATATACAACCAGCATCATTTTTCAAACTAACACGAAATAAATCAGCATATAGTACAATACAATTATGCCTTAGTTTGGTATGAATGATATCATTTTTTCTATCACCAAAATGGTAATATGAAGGAACCTGAATAGGTTGACCTTAATGACTTTCCTAAATCTGCAATATAATGGAAGTTGCCTGACATTAGTAGGCAAGGAATTCCATAAATTCAATGTAGAAGGAAAGAATGATTTAAAGAATGTTTCTAGACGACACCTTAGGACATTTTAATTTTCAGCATTTCTAAGACCATACCCAACAACATCGCCAACAATGGTTGGTAAACAATCTATCACATACTGTGGCGCTAAATCATTATTTATTTTATAAAACAAGTTTAGTCTTCTATTTTTCCTTCTTTCCTCCAAAGTTACCCAACCCGTTTCAAAATATGAACTTTCAGAACCAACATACAAGGGCAAACCAGTAACTATTCTAGCTGCTTCTAACTGGAGTCTTTCTAATTTTAATGTATCACGAGCACAACAAACATCCCAAAGTTCACATCCATACTCTAAAATTGGTAAAATATATGTTAAATAAATTTTACTTAAGTTAATTCTACTTAACAAAAACTTAATCTTCCGTAGAATATTAATTCGAGCAGAAGCTCTTTGACAAATATTATCAATATGAAAACACCATTTACAATTACTTGACAAACTAATTCCTAAATAAGTATGATTATCAATTTTATTAATTTTCTCCCCAACAAAAAATAAATCAATATTATCAACATTTCTTTTGTTAGTAAATACTACAAATTGAGTTTTCTTTGGGTTAAATTTTACAAGCCATCGTTTTGACCATTCATTTAGCCTTTCTAAATCTGCATTCAAATGTCTCTCTATTTCTAAAACATCAGACGATGAATATGACAATGAGGTGTCGTCTGCAAACAATCTAGCTAGACTATCTAAATTATCAGATATATCATTTATATATATATATACATATAATAAATAGCAACGGACCCAATACAGAACCTTTAGGTGCACCTGCATTTAAGAAACCTATGTCTGATTAGGAATTATTTATGAAAACTAATTGATTCCTGTTTG
This sequence comes from Modiolus philippinarum, assembly GCA_002080025.1. NCBI lineage: Eukaryota > Metazoa > Mollusca > Bivalvia > Mytilida > Modiolidae > Modiolus > Modiolus philippinarum. Next base: position 84,902 of record MJUU01012844.1, on the reverse strand, counting down.
AAATATAAGCTTCAAACCATTTTAATAGAGATTCACTAATTCCATATGTCTTAAGCTTAGTCAGAAGACCCTTATGCCATACCCGGTCAAACGCCTTTGAGATATCACAGAAAACGGAAGTAAAAATTTCCTTTTTTTTTCTAAGGATAAACATATTTGGTAATAAATTTCGATTAACTGATAAACAGTTGAGTGATCGGGAACAAACCCCGATTTAAATTTATACAACAACAATTTTCTAATAAGCAGTTAAACACATGTTTAAAAATAATTCTTTCAAATGCCTTTCCAACACAACTAAGAAGGGATATGGGCCGATAATTTGATACTAAAGATCTGTCTCCGTTTTTAAACAGTGCCATAATTTTATCCAGCTTCCAACTGCTAAGATAAGTTGATGTTCGCAGAGAGTAATTAAAAATAATTTGCAAGGGAGTGCAAACTAAGGCCGCAGTATTTTTGATTATCTGATGACTGATTTGATCATGACCGGATGCCTTTTTAATATTCAGTGAATTCAACGTATCGACTATTTCGTCTAAAAGTATTTCTTGTACACAGAGAACTTTATCTGTACGGAGATCTAACTCTGGTAACGGCTGATCATTGTCATTTAAATCTGAAATGGAACAAAAGAAGTTATTTAACAAGTTACACTTAACATTATCATCAAAACAGATATTAAAAGAATCTGGATCGATAATCGATGACATATACGAAGACCGACCGCTATTGCCCATAAGTTTCTTAACTAAGGACCAAAATTTTTTCGGGTTTGATGAATTGTCATCCAAAAACTCGTTTGCGTTTAAGAAATATTGTTCTTTCGCATGAATGATCATATTATTGACCTTATTTCATTGTATTTTTTACTTACTAATATTGTTCGGTGTTGGACTTTTTCTCATCCTTTTATGTAAGGAATCACGGACCTTTAACTCCCTTTTTATATTATTGGTAATCCAAGCTTTATCCCTTTCATGTATTGTAACAGTTTCATTGGAATAGATTCTCTTGCAAATTTTAGATATTGCAAAGTAAATCTGTCACATTTTTCGTCATTATTTTGACAATCATTTAGATATAAAGACCAATCAAAATCAGCAACAAGACTATTTACTTTGTGGCATGTGGCTATGTTTTTCGGCCATTGTAGGTGTTTCCTGTTATCTTTTTTATTCTATTAAATTTGTTAAAATCAGCCTCTTTATATATCCCGACATTACGCTGATATGATTTTTTAATGTTTTCGGGAATCTTGAAATATAGTTTAGTAGCTTGATGATCACTCTAGACGAGTCTATATCAATAACCTCACAAAAGCACTGAAACTATCACTAGATACTACAATTGGATCCAACAAAGTACCATTCTTTGTACATGTAACTGGATCTATACGGGTCGGTTCAGTTACCAGATTTTCCAAACAAAACTATGGCATTATATCTTTTAGTACATGCTCATTTACACGTAATAAATCGACATTTAAATCACCAGTGATAATTATATGAGGTGTAAAATTCAAAGCCTGTTTTATAGAGTATTGAAAATAACGCCAAAAAGGATCTACAGCCCCTTGTGTACGATATACTACACATAACAATATATGTTTAATTGAAAAATCTAATTGAAGCCATAAGTATTCATGGTTTCCAAATTCAAGATCACATCTTCTTTTAACATTTAAATATTCAGATATATCTACTAAAACCCCTCCCCCAAAGCATGTGCGGTCATATCTGAAAGGCATCTCCATATAGCCCTCAAATTGTATTTCACGATCGGTTACATTTTCATCGAAATGACTCTCAGTAATACACAAAACCGAAGAGCCATGGGATACGGATTCGATATAATCAAGTTTGTTCTAATTTGCTTGTCCTTGTTGTCGTCTTATACAATTTTAGTTTCTTGATATTCGGGTTATTGGATGTGGTTTGTTTCCATTGATTTATTCACCTTTTTACTTTTTTGGGCCATTTAGTGCTTGCTACAAATGTATATGGTGTGTGGTTCCTCACTGTGTTGAAGACCGTACGGTTACCCCTAAATGCATTGTTTTGGAGAAATTAAAAGGGTATGGAGTGAATGTGCATCTGACAAAAAAGAACACGATACATAGAAAACTCCAGTTTATCAAGGACAGGATTTTATTCCTGTCTACATCCTGATGTCGTATTAACTTGGAGATGGGATGTTGTCTCCTTGACAGTTACCCGATTTCCTTTCTTTTTCATATTTTTTATGTATCTGATTGTAGTTTTGTCGCCATTATCCGACCGACCAAAAAGAGGAAAGCACATTAACAACAAAACACAGGCCAACTTGAAACAAACCGCTAATTATTTACAGGTCTTTTAGTCTCCTTCATATTTGGACTTATGGGTAAATAAATTGTACCCGCCAGTTACATTTTCAACAAAAATGTATGACCTTTTCAAACAAAAATATGTATGTTATAATCCAAACCGGTCAAATTTTTGACGGGAAACGATTGCTATCTATCAGCTTAATTTATTTGTTTATTTTGATTGTGAAGTGCTATTTGCATTTATGGGAAACATGTGAAAAAGGGCTACCATCAGAACATGATTTGCTGAAATTATTATGTAATTAAAAAAAGCAAAAAAGACTTTTCCTGCAGACTGAAATTTCAGCAGGTGACGTCGCTTCAGACAAATTGTAATATTTTTCAATAGATTTCAAATACATTTTTTCATTGTCGTCCATGAGAAAAAAATTCAAACAAACGCTTGTAAAAATTAAGATAGACACATGTATACAATGCCTTATAGTATTCACACATTGGAGTTATTTGAAAATATTGTATCATCCTACCGATGTGAAGGTTGATAATGTAATACTTCTAACGAAACGGCACTGCCGGGCAACAATAACACATATTGTAATCTACTGGGTTGTTCACAATTAAAACAACCAGATGTGATTTAACACTTTAATAATATAACTGAAGTATATATCAAACAAATCCAGGGTGATATTATTTAATTTTTTCTGTTTATTGTAGTAATAATAAGGTTAAGGGATTTGTGGGCTTAAGTCTATCATGATGAGTAATAGATGTGAATAATATTGACCACCATTGACCGATAACAATGACCAATATTGACTATACACGTAATCCGTTATAATTTGACATTTTTATTAAATATAATAATCCATGGATTATTATCCCTACAGGTGCAACATAGGAACAAAAGGAAGACTTGAGAATTATGGAGGCTTATTAAGGTAGTGTTTGCAAATGGCGCTATTGTTGTTGCATACTGTTAATTAGGTGTTTTTTACAGATCAATGATGGGTACAATCAAAACACCTGCGCTACAGTTTTTTTGTAATGTTTTCAACATTTTGAGTAAATGTATCGCATTTTATTTGTTGATTTGTAAACTAACGAAATTATTGCAGTAAATTTCAGTGCTACAGAAAACCATTTAGGGAGTATCAGTCTAGAACAATTTGTGATTCGAATGAAAATTCTAACCATTTATTTTTAAAAGCTTCTCTGGCAGAACAGCATACGCAAAATATATTTTAAATCCATGAAAATCTTTAGAAGGAAAAACTCAAAACCATACATCTTAAGAGGTGAGTAAAAGGATATGGAGTAAATGCACATGAGATAAAGTCTCTACAAATACATGGTAAAAAACAAGCAAAGGAACAACGCTTTTATTGTTGTTTTTCATCTTGAAGTCACCATGAGGCCTTCAACAATGAGCTTTGCTCATACCTCATAGTAAGTTCAAGACGGCCCCTAGCACCGGTTTAAGCGGAATTCTTTGCTAATTGTCGAGCAACGCTACATCCATGTCTTCAGTAACTTCGGTATTTAGTTATTCATTGGTCATGGGTGCAGGATTGTCAACAAACATCAATTAAACTGGCAAAGTGCTCTTACAATCACTATCATCCTTTGCCCGACAAAAGCACTAGTGTCTTAAGCTAGTGGACAATCTGTAAAAGCTGATAGAGAAAAAATAACACAAAGAGTCCAAAAGTAATACCGGTAATGGAATAGCTTTCCATTCCTTAGGTTTATACAATGTCTTTAAAAAAAAAGTCATATTGTTATGTTTCAAAATATCGGTCAAAAGTACTGATTGCCTGAAGTAGTCACGCCCTCTGTCGCAAATATACAGTCCACTTGTCAAGAACATACGAAAACGTCGATCATTAATGACGCTGACAAGTCAGCAGAAAACTCCAAGTCATAGCACCTTTTTAGTATTATGACGTTCAAGCTTTGGTTGAAACGTCATTTAGTATTGTAAGGGTGTCAAATAACTAAATACCGAAGTTACTGTGAATTTACTTTCTGCATATGCGCATTTCGACAACTTATGTCTCTTCAGTGCAGATAAAATCTAAACGTTTGGAAGACCAAAAAATCAAAGATGTTTAAAAACTGATAGAGAACAAATAACCAATATGATCTAAATGTAAAGCCAAAATCAGCTAAGGACAGTGTAAAACCACCAATTCAGTCAATCAGAACTTGGGACAAGTACATATAGGTCTTGAAGAATCTAAATAGAAATTTGAATTCTTCGACCTTTAGTTATATATGTCAAAACAAAATTAATGTAACACATCAATTAATTAATTAGGATGGTGCCTTGAATACTTATTAAAGTGGTTTTTTTTGGTATACTATGAATGCGAAATTTTTGCTGTGATCATAGAAAAAAGAAGGGAAACGGTGAATGTTTCAAAGAGACAACGACCCAAAGGGGAGCAACAACAACTAAAAGCCACCATAAGATCTTCAATGAACGATGAGAAAACCCCACACCCAACGGCAGGTCGGAGTCGGCCCCTGAATAAAGAGTAATCAAGTTCAGCGAAATAAACATCATCCTAGACTCCTATAGACATAACATAAAATAACTAGAGAAAAGACAAGACACACAAAGGCTTAATAAATTTCCTGACTTAGGACATGCGCAAACCTGCTGCGGTGGGGTTAAACTAGTTTTATTGGGCCCAAACCTTCCCCCTATTGCCAATGTGATAAATAAAAAAAATGTAACAACAGTAAAATTCAGTGTGTATTTATAGATAGTGGTTTTCTGACCTTGCGAACACTCTTGAAAGGCTTTAAAGGTATGCTAAGATTTTGATATGATTTAGAACATGCAGATGTGTTCCCTTTGGAAACTATATGGTTTCATTCAGGTTAAACTTGAAATAAATTGTCCAGACACATTTCATAACAGGGAAGTTTAGTTGTTAAAGAAATGAATTGGTGGCTTCTAACCAAAAACAGCATACTTCTAAAAATATTTTATTAATAAAGATGCTGTTGTAGATGGTAGTACTTTAATTATGCAGTATTGATCTGAGACCTTATAATGCTGTGAATTTCAGCATTATCAAGAATTCAGTTCAGTATTACAACAGAATAACGGCATCAATTGTTTATATGTTCAGTTTGTTGAAATAATTGTGGTTTCGGTCGAAACTTTTATTCAAGATTGATTTTTAATTAATACTGGGGCGATCGTTTCTTTTGACTGTCTACGACCTTTCGGTATTTGCTATTTTTAAACACTGGGTCGATGCCACTGCTGGTTGACTGTTAGTCCCCGAGGGTATTCACCAACCCAGCAGTCAGCACTTCGGTGCTGACCCGAAAGCTGATTATATTTGGAACCTTACAATATCTAAATTTTGGTAAATTTTGTTGAAAACTGAGGAGTATCTCCCTCATGCAAAGCTCTGTCCTTAGCTGATTTTGGCTTAATATTCAGATCATATTGGTTATTTGCTCTCTATCAGTTTTTAAATATCTTTGAGTTTATGGTCTTCCAAACGTTTAGATTTTATCTGCACTAAAGAGACATAAGTTGTCGAAATGCGCATATGCAGAAATTAAATTCACAGTAACTTCGGTATTTGCTATTTTCAATTAGAATTGCTGTTGAGTTGCTACCGGACACTACCGCAATAGAAGAGGAGGTTTGACGGTACATAATACCGGTTTCACCAACCATTTGTCTTTAAATGTCTGTACCACGTCATGACCTTTGCGGTTGACAGTTTTTGGTCGTTACTTTTGTTTTCTGTATTGTCTGTATGTCAGCTTGTTATTTTTGGTTTATTTTTGCTGATGATGTTAAATTTATGATGCCGATTTTCCGTTTGGATATCTGTGTACAAAGAGATAAATATGTTTTTCATTAAAACGGTTTAACCAACCATTCCTTTTGAACGCCTGTGTCAAGTCAGGACAATTGCGGTCGACAATTTTTCAAATGGTTTTCCAACTGCTTTTGTCTGTTTGCTTCTTGGACGATTGACGATTTTCGGTAATTTCTTTATTACCCCCATTTACATTGTACATGTATATTTTGTCAAATAAAAATAATAAACAAAGATAAAAAACAAAATAATTAGGAACCAAAAATGTATCGACTTTTTGTTGTCAGTCTCCTGCATTTAATTGATGACACTAAAGACGATGAGTTATGAAAAAACACTAAGGCTCAATTAATTTGAAGCAATCCGTCTTTAAATGATTTCAACGTTCAAAACAAAAATGCAATTACATACCAACAGAATGCAGATTTTTTATAAAACTGTTATCATCATTCTGCATGTAGGAATTAGTTTTTGGTTTTATTTTTGTGGTATTCTTGGTATTCCAAAGTAAAAGCACTCCTGCAGGGACGATTATATAAACCAAATTAAAATCTTTTATTTAAATAAACGTCGTAAACCTGTGGTTTTCAATGGGAGGTGGTTTAAGACCCTGGTCATTTTCATTGATGAGCAATAATCTCTAGTGTAAATTTATTACCTATCAGTTGTATAAGTGGACAAAGAGGATTCTACACATTCTATAAGTATTATAAGGTTCATAGTGGATCATATATTTATCAATGACAATATAAGGTATCTTTGATGTTTTGTAGCAAGTACTTTCTACACAAATTAAAGATATAGATCATTTTATATTAAAAGACTTCCTTAAGGATGCTTGTTGGTCACGTTTTGATATTTCTGTCATATTTTCGGACTTCTCTGGTTTTATCCGTTCAAAAGCATAATGATTTTTTTGCCTACGAACCCCCATATTTTATTTAATAATTTAATTTTCTACATCTTTGGTAGCATTCTGACAATTTTTTAAAAAATAAATCCTATTTATTTTGTTCCATTCGTTCATGGATGAACAATGTTAGACCTATGCATAATTCAGAGGAGTTCAGTTTCCCGCCAAATTTTTTCATCACTTATATCAGCAACCAATTAACATTTTCGCTTAAATTACTTCTTTTTAATTTTTTTAAGGGGGTTCGCTACTCCATGTGAAAATAAATAGGATTTCAAATAAATGTGATTTTTTGTTAAAAAACTAAAAAAGAAGTAATTTAAGTGAAAAAAATTCATAGGCTGATGATCTCGTTTTTAAGATTTAAGTGATTGAAAATTTGGCGGGAAACTGAACTCCTCGGATTTTTCATAGGATTAACATTAGCCAGGTTTGATCAGAAATGAATGTGACAGAATAAATAAAATCTGATAAAATTTTCGCGGAATGTTAATAAAGATGTTTAAAATGAAATTATGAGAAAAAACAAGGGGGTCCATGGGCAAAAAATCATAAAGCTTTTAAATGGATAAAACCAGAGNTTAAGGATGCTTGTTGGTCACGTTTTGGTATTTCTGTCAGATTTTCGGACTTATCTGGTTTTATCCGTTCAAAAGCACAATAATTTTGTTGCCTACGAACCCCCATATTTTGTTTAATAATTTAATTTTTTACATCTTTGGTAGCATTCTGACAATTTTTGAAAACATAAATCCTATTTATTTTGTTCCATTCGTTCATGGATGAACAATGTTAGACCTATGCAAAGTTCAGTTTCCCGCCAAATTTTTTCATCACCTATATCAGCAACCAATTAACATTTTCGCTTAAATTACTTCTTTTTAATTTTTTTAACATAAAATAATATTTATTTGAAATCCTATTTATTTTTATATTGACTACCAAACATCCTTAATATAAGAAATTAAGATTTATTCTTTTATCTTTGTAACTATTCTACATGTTCAGAAGTAACAATAATCTAGATGAATTCGTTTCACTTATAAACATAACTTGAGAAACAAATAAGTTATAGGGGACACAAACAACTGTAAATTAGCAATTTATCTTTAAAACAGGTCCCTACAGTGGTTCACGGCCAGGCTTTATGAGCTGACTACTGAGTATAAACAGCGCATTCCACTATTCATCACCTGCTGCAGACGCGTCCATTCGGCTCTATTGACAAAGTCTCCTGAACAAATTTATGAGCCGGGCGATGGCTGTTTATATAAACATACATGTATATTTTTTGCTTTTGTTATTTATTAAATTTTGATTTGAAGTCATTTGAATCATTGTGGTGCAAAGACAGACTATGAAAAATGCTAACAAATGGATGTAAACATTGTTCCACCTAAAAAACCATAAAAATGACTGGATTGTCTAAAAGCTTATTTTACAGTACAAGAGTATCTCCCCCTTGCAAAGCTCTTGGAAAAAAAATCAATTACAAATTAATACAAAATTTAAAGTTCTTTATAAAACCAATACATCAATGTATGTTCTATATATATTTCCGTTATGGTATATGGATGTCCCATTATACTTTCAAATCTCGGCTTTTAAATTTTTTGAATTATCAAAATGTTATTTTGCCCACCTGTTTTTGTGCCAACATCTCATGCGTTTATTATGCCACGTTTTCATACTTTTGACTCGATGAGTACTCTGTGATTGTTTCAGTGCTGTGATTGTCCTCTGTTATTCTTTTTGTCGGGCAAAGGATGACAGCAATTTTAAGAAATCTTTGCCAGTTAATTTTATGTTTGTTAACAACACGCATTCATAAATAATGTGGACCATTGATGTGGCGTTGCTCAATAATAAGCAATGAATTCAGCTGAAACCGGTACTAGGGGCTGTCTCCAACTTGCTATGAGGTATGACCAAAGCTCACTGTTGAATGGTTTATGGTGACTTCAGATGAAGAACAACAATAAAAGTGAGCGTTGTTCCATTGCTTTGTTGATTCATGAATCCGTAGAGACTTTGTCTCATGTACATTTACTCGATGCCCTTTCATTGCTTATCAATACAGCCATCAATATTATACTTTACAGCTGAGGGTGATTTATATTCATTCAATCGATTTGTAGCTCTCCAGCTTAATTGTTTTTCGTAAAAAAAAACAGTAAAAAAAATTGTACTGTGGCAAAAGTTATTAGTACACTACAAGTTAACATAAAGTTTGTTTTAGGGGGTAATATTTATTTAATAAGTAAGAAATTTAGTCATTCCCGCTAACTGGTAGTTGAGACACCTATTTTTGTTTTCAATTTCACAACATTTCCCATCTCTAAAGTCCCGTATTAATGTGAATCAATGTATCTTTAAATGATTTCAAAATTTCAATGTTCAAAACACAAATACAATGACATGTACATACCAAGTGAATACAGATTTGTTATATAATTATTATCATTGGTGTTCGGAAATTACTATTCGATCTTATTTTGTGGTGTTTTTGGAATTGCAAAGTAGAAGCACCCTAGCAGGGACAATTAACAAAATAAAATTCTGAATATTTGAATAAATGAATGAAGCCTGCGGTTTTCAATGGGAGGTGGTTTAGGATCCTTGTCATTTTCATTGAGCAATAATCTCTATTATGTGTAAATTTATTACCTATCAGTTGTATAAGTGGACATAGAGGATTCTACACATTCTATCAGTATTATAAGGTTTATAACGGATCTTTTACTTATCTATGACAATATAAAGTGCCTTTGATGTTTTTGTAACAAGTACCCGCTACACAGTTTATAGATATAGATCATTATATATTAAAAGACGTCCTCAATATAAGAAATCAGGGGGATTTAGTCTTTTATCTTGTAGCTATTCTACATGTTAAGAAGTAACAATAATTTCGGTGCGTCTGTTTCACTAATAAACAGAACTTGAGAAGCAGGAAACATATCTTATGGCTGAAAACTACAATCACATTCCACAATCTGCCAGGGAACTACACAGAAAAAAAACAAATAAGACAAAAGACAAAACGTAAACAACCATAGGAACTTGGGACAGCCGGACTTGGTACCGCCACTAGCAAAAACCAGCGGTAGGGTGTATTTTTGTTTTGTAGGTTTTTAGTAAATTTTGATTTGAAGTAATTTGAACCATTGCGCGCAAAATAAGACTGTCAAAAATGCTTACAAAGTGTTGTAACTATTAATCGACCTAAAAACAGAGAAAAAATAACTGGATTGTCTAAAAGCTTATTTAAAAGTACAAGAGTATCTGCCCCTAAAAAATCAATAAAAAGTTCAAAGATCTAAGTTCTTTAATAATCCAATACATCAATGTATGCTCTATATACATTTGAATTATGCTGTACTTGTGCTTGGGAAAATTCCTCATATTGATGCACTATCCTACTTTCAAATCTTGGCATTTTTTATTTTTTGTACTATCAAATAACATAATACCGAAGTTACTGTTCATTTAGTTTCTGCATATGCGCATTTCGACAAATAATGTCTCATCAGTGCAGATCAAATCAAATCATTTGGAAATCTATATACCAACATATTTGTAAAACCTGATAGACAACAAATAACCAAAATGATCTGAATAGAAAACCAAAATTAGCTAAGGACAGCGCTATGCGAGAGGGAGATACTCCTTAATTTGAACAAAATTTTGTTAAATTTAGATTTTGCTATTCAAATGTCATTATTACCACCTGTTTATTGTGCCAACATCTATGATTTTATTATGCCAAGTTTTTTTTTAACTTTTGACTCGATGAGTGCCCTTTGATTGCTTAAGTGTTGTGATTGTCTTCTGTTAGTCCTTTTGTTGGGCAAGGCAACGGATGACAACAATTATAAGAACTCTTTTCCGGTTAATTTTATGTTTGTTGACAACGCTGCATTTATGAATAATGTGGAGCATGAATGTTGCGTTGCTTGGTAAGTAATGAATTTCACCCAAACCGGTACTAGTAGCTGTCTTGAATTTTCTATGAAGTATTAGCAAAGCTTATTGTCATTGTGACTTCAAGATAAAAAACAGCAATAAAAGCGTTGTTCCATTGCTTTGTTTTCAATGAACTTGTAGAGATTCTGTCGCATATGCATTCACTCGATATCCCTTCATTGCTTATCAATACAGCCATTAATATAATTCTTGATTCTTTACAGCTAAGGGGGCTTTATATTCAATCGATTTGTAGCGCCCAAGGTTAATTGTTTTTTGTAAAAAAGTAAAAAATTGTCATGTGGAAAAAGTTACTGTACGCTTCATATTCATATATAGTTTGTTCTAGGGGGTCTATAATTATTCATTAGATCCGGAATCCAGTCATTCCCGCTTACTGGTATTTGAGACACCCATTCCTGCCTTCAATTTCACAAGATTTGCTATCTCTTAAGCCAAGTTGACTGTTCGGTTCTCACTTACTTTAATGTGAATCAAACTATCTTTAAATGATTTCAAAGCTCAAAACACAAGCGCACTTACAAGCACATACCAAATGAATACAGATTTGTTATATAACTAATATCATTCTGTGTAAGAGAATTTGTATTTGGGGACTGAATTTCGGCAGAGACTCGTAAAAGATCGTAAAATAAATGATGCCAGATCCTTCATTCTCACTTATATATATATTGATGATGTTCTTTCCATCAATAATGCATCTTTTGCTAAATGGGTGTCATTAATATGTCTGCCAGAACTAGAGATAAAAGAAACGACAGAAACCACCAGATCTACATCTTTTTTTGACTTGCATCTCGAATGTGACGAAAATGGTCATCTCAGTACTAAAATTTACGACAAAAGGGACGATTTTAATAAATTCCCTAACATTGATAGTAATATTCCAGTTTCTCCTGTTGACGGAATGTATGTTTCACAGCTGAATCGTTACGCGAGAGCTAACACAAATTATACAGACTTATTCATTAGACATAGTTATCTCTGTGACCGCCTTATTAATCAAGGCTTAAAAAAGTTCCGTCTCATACGATCAGTAAAAAAAGTTCTTAAATAGATATCAGTCCCTTTTGGAAAATTTTGAAGTTTCGGTCCGAACTCTGATTCAAGATTCTTTCTGTACTTAATGATGATCATTTCTTTTAACTGTAATTTGTACAGCCTTTCAATGAAAATTGCTGTTGAGTTGCTACCGGACACTACCGCATTGGAAGGGGAGGTGTGGCTAGCCATAATATCGGTTTAACCCACTATTTATTTTTTAAATGCCTTTACCAAGTCAGGACCATTGCGGTCGACAATTTTGCCGGTGGTTTCCAACTTATTTGTTTTTGTCTCATGGACTTCGGCTCTTGACCACTCTGTTCGGTAATTTTGTTTGGTGTTATTTTTGTGGTATTCTTGGTATTCCAAAGTAAAAGCACTCCAGCAGGGAGATTATATAAACAAAATTATATTCTTTTATTTGAACAAATGTCTTAAATCTGTGGTTTTCAATGGGAGGTAGTTTAGGGCCCTGGTCATTTTCATTGATGAGCAAAAATCTCTATTATGTGTAAATTTATTACCTATTACATCTTATTATCAGATGTGTAAGTGGACATAGAGTATTCTATACATTCTAGCAGTTTTATAGGGTTTATAACGGATCTTTTACTTATCTATGATAATACAAAGTGTCTTTGATGTTTTTGTGACAAGTTCTCGCTACATTATATATTGAAAGACTTCCTTAATATAAGAAATTAGGGGATTTTGAATTTTATCTTGTAACTATTCTACATATTATGAGAAGTAACAATTTGAATGCGTCTATTTGACTAATGGACAAAATTAAAGATACAAAATAGTTATACAGAACTCAAAAATCAACTGCGGATAAGCATTTTATTGATAAACAATTGTTGTAGAGAGGTCTACAATGGTTTGCGGTTAGGTCTCCTGTACTGCAACTTGACTATCCCGCATAGACAACAGATTCCCTTATTTATCACCTACTGCATTGGCATCCTTCAGCTCTGTTGACAAAGTCCCGTAGACAAATCTTTGAGCTGGTGGCATTTTATTGTAAAGAAAATGGATATGGTGGTTTTAACGGACAATGGAGAGTGGTAACTGACATGGAAAATTGTGAGGATTCGGTGTCGGGCAAAGGAGAGGATTCGGTGTCGGGCAAAGGAGAGGGTTCGGTGTCGGACAAAAGAGAGGATTCAGTGTGGGGTAAAGGAGAGGGTTCGCTGAAAACATGAATGGAGGCTTCAAACTAATTTTACATAATATGTCAACGTTATTGGTAAAATCTCAGTGGTCATGGAATTAAAGAGATAGATTGTTTCGAATCCTCCAGAAAACATAATTTGTTTGTAAGGTAAAGGAAAGAAAACAGATGTCTATAACGTCATTATGAAACCATCAAAAGAACATAACCGTTAGTTAATTAAAAATATAATAGGTAATAAAGTCAATGGTAATAACTGGGTGTGCAATAAGAGATGTAGCTAATCAGAAAAAAAATACCAAGTTAATTGAATGAGTTTTCAAAGCAACACAAAATCGGAAGAGTGTTATATTTTGTCGTTGTTTATTGTGATTTTGCAAGCAATCGATAAAAGTCTATAAATAAAAGATTAAAAGCTGCAGTTTTGTTGTAAAAATATTGACCAAAATTGCATGCTATAAACTACTACATTGATGAACAGTAGATATCAGGAAACATTTACAATGGCCGAAAATCACAATCACCGTGACATGCAACAATCATTCAGGGAACTGAAGAAAATAAAAAACAATTGACAGACAACGATTGGAATTCGGAATAGCCAGACTTGGTACAATCACTTGTACCCATACCACAACGACGGAAATATCAAGCATTTTATGTTGAAAAACGTGAGTAATAATAATTCAGATGCTACAGGCATTGCACTTCATCCTTGATCTTATCATATAATTGATACTTGTATTAAGGAAGCTCACTCCTGAAGATGTTTATATCAAGGATAATTTTATCTTGAAACCTATTTAAATTGATTGAGCATTGTAGACTTAATGAAATGGTAAAAAGAAATATATACGTCCGTGTGCTTTTAACGGAGATATCTACAGATCCTAAATTTTGGCGGGAAATGGATTTCTCTGGATTTTCACGTAATTTAACATTAGGACTATTTTTGTCTAAAAGCTAGGAAGTTATATCAAGAATTTTATGAAAAGTTGCCGGGTGTCTTAATTTGACCTATAGAAGACATTCATGAAATAAAAAGTCGGGGTCCGTGTGTAAAATTCTTTAAGCCGTTGAATTGGAGAAAACAAGACGCGTTCCGAAATCTTGACACAAATTCATAAAATGTAATGAGTGGTGTACCTTAAGAGGTAACCACCACAATAACAGACTGGACTCTTATTTAAGTGCAGGTACTTTCCGATAGTATATGGTTTTTGGAACAACTGAGTAGATATGTTCTATTTATAAGCACGGCATGCCAACAATTTAACGCTGAAGTTTTTTATCTTTCTGGATTTCCTATCGACATTCCTAAAGTTAACTGGATATATAAGTTGTTTGAAATCCCAATCTATGCCGTCAACTCAAATCTTGAGGTATCCTCGCTAATTTATGACATGTTTACAGTACGTTGTCGTAAATTATGTGTTATTTGCTTTGGTGCTTGTACATAAGGTATAATGGTTGTACCCGTGTTTATGTTGTAATGGCTATATGTAATAACAAAACGGGGTTAAACTTACCATTATATTGCTTGGAATTCTGCACTATTTGCATGTACTGAGCCAGCATTTATTTGAAAAGATTATTAACAATCATCCAAATTATAATAACGATAATAAATAAGTGATATTAATGCAGAGTATACTGCAATGTCCTGAATTTTTTTTTCATCAAATCTCTGATCCTAGATTATTTTTTTCTTCCAAGCCCCACCCTCTCCGCAAATAAAAATCAAATGATCTCTCCTTTAAAGTAAAAGAAACGTCAACTGCAGGTAACGCCAATTTCAAAATATTTGGCTGACAAACTCACAATCTTCCAGGTAGGCGGGATGACCATTTCACTGAAAAATGCAATTTTAAATATTAAAAAAAGTAAGACAAAAATCTCCCGAAAACGTGTCAAAATATACTGCAATATAGAACATCAATTAAGGTGATTACATCAGTGGGTAAGATAAATAGGTATTGTTGTAAAATCGGGCAAATATGTTTTAAATAGAGCTATAAACGATACCAAAATATAGAAAGGAGCAATTCCAAAGTTGAGATTAGAAAATGCCTTCAAAGCATTTAGCTAAACAGTATATATACGACTACGGAAAATCTATATATGTAATTACGATCACTTTGATCTTTTTATATAAATATTACTCAGGACTGGAACAATGAAATGTACTTGAAAAGGATTTTGATTTAATCAAACAAAATCTTCTTATAATAGATAAAAGTAGTAATATATCATAATCAAACCCTATTCGTAAGATAACACACCAATCTTACAATCTCGGTCTGATTAAACGTTCCTTCATAAATCAAATATAGACAGTCTATATATATATATATAATCGGCCCTCATATACCGTAATTAGATAAAAAATATCAAAGAGTTTCAAATTTCAATCAAAACAAAATTATTATGAAATCTGACAGTGAATTTGACAGGATTAGATATAGGGTTGTCGAATATTTGTTGTTTATTTGGGTATTTTGCCGAATGAAGTAAAATTTAATCCCTATCTAGGTGAAATCAGACACTGTCCATATAATTTTGCTGTTCAGTCTTGTTTCTGGAGTAAACATTGATCTTTACAGTATTACGGAAGGACGATGGCGAAATTTATGACACTGAATATTATATTTGGTAGAAAATTTTAATTTTCTCCAGTTCAGAATTTTGAAACTTAGTACATCTGTAAGGTGATTACTCATCTACAAACACAACAATATTTCTAATTTTGTGCATGCAGTTTCCGTCAAAAATCAACAAAAAGTGTAAAAAATCGTTTGAACCTTTTTTTTTCTAGAACTCATCACACCCCCTTTGTTTGAAGGTTAGATCAGCAGCTTTACCGCTTACAAATGATATTTTTTATATACAATGTATACGAAGGATTTCAGTCAATATTGGGTTCCAAACTCAAATCCATGTCAGATACGATCACAAAAATTCAAAATTGGAATACTTTTTTCATGAAATTAAAATTTTTGTGAGGTATCACACAAGAGAATGATTTCAATCCAATCACAACAACCACATATCAAATTAGCTTCAAACACTTTAAACTATATGCGATACGATAACTCCAATCTATAAAAAAAACCTCACTAAAGTCAGATTTGATGAAGACCTTCAAAAATCAGAACGGCTTTAAAGAACACATAAAATGTATGCTTTGTCAGCAACCCGGAATCAGAATAGTTCATACAGTTTCTGTTTCGGTATTCGTTTGCCGATGTGTCAATCCCAAATCAGATTGAACAGAAAAGCAATAGTGGCAAATATATGTCAGACCTAATAAAAACACTTACAAATCCCAGAATAGTTTCAAAAATATAGTTTGTATGCCAGATACGATGATAAAAATCTTAAATATGATAAGTTTCAAATAATTCCATCTAGGTTCTGAAAACAACAATACCAAATCCGAAGAGTTTCAATAACGACATACCGAAGTTTCTGTAAATTTACTCTCTGCATATGGCCATTTCGACAATGTATGTCTCTTCAGGGCTAAACGTTGGAAATCAAGAAATCGAAATCTGATAGAGATAAAAATCAAAAGGATCTAAATTAAAAGCAAAAATTAACTTAGTACAGAGGTTTGCATGAGGGAGATAGTCTTTTCATTTTTTTCTATTCTATACATTGTAAGATTAGAAAAAAAATCGGTTTTCGATCTAGCATCGAAGTATTGGTACTTGGTTTGTGAATATCTTCGGGGACTATCAGTCTATATACCAGTAGTGGCACGACTTGATGGTTATAAATAATAAAATTTACTCTCTGCATATGACAAATTCGACAACTTATGTCTCTCCAGTACAGATAAAATCAAAAACTGGAAATTCAGAAATTGAAAGATGTATAAAAGCCGATAGAGATAAAAAAATGATATAAAATGAAAACCAAAAGTAGCTAAGACCAGAAAAAAAAATCACGAGGAAGATACTCCTTATAGTTTTAAACAAATTTTAAGTATTGTAAGTTTCCAAATAAAATTGGACCAGCACTGAAGTACTGATTTACCGGGTCGGGGAATATCCTCGGGGACTAACACTCCACCAGCAATGGCATCTATCCAGTGGTAATAAATAACAAAATACCGATTTAGAGGGGTTACTGTATACTCGACAACTTATGTCTCTTCAGAACAGATAAAACTAAAAATGGAAATCCATAATAATTAAACATATGGCAGCAATCACAAGTTAAAACAGTTTCAAATTTTAAACAACAACGATCCAAAACAACGGCAGTAGAATACCGAAGGAACAAAGCACAAGATTACACAAATCAAAGTCCAGAGACAAGGCAAAGCAAGAACACCAAAAGACGGAAGATATTGATGATATTGGTTTCAACCATTTCAAATGTTGACAAATATATACATTATATAGTGATTTTTTAGAAGAGCAAAACCTAAACCCAAAAGCTGTTAAGTCAGGTTTATGTTCAGCCTTTGTTACTTTCGTCCCTTGTGAAATCCTATATCCGCTACCATGACATGATTGAAAGAAACAACGGCAGTAGAATACCGAAGGAACAAGAGAAGCGATAACTACAAAAATCGAAGTCCAAAGACATAGCAGAAACGGTAACAGATAAAAACAAAGACAAAACAAGGACGTGAGACAGCTACAATGCACGGAAATAAAAAGATAACATTAAGAACTAAGGCACTCATAGTGTGAACTCCCATGAAAACCGGGAGTGACATCAGGTGCTCCGGAAGGGTAAGCATGTCCTGCTCCGCTAGCGGCACCCGTCACACTATCAGTGAGTCAATCCGGGGTTGAGTCAAATCCGGTTATGTCAAATCCGTGAAGACGTGAAATTTAGCTGAAAATGTCCGTTTTCATTTGGGACACAGACACGTCATATCTGTCAATGATGTCATGGTGACGGCCATAGAATTTCTGAAGGGATGAAAGTAACAAAGGCTGAACAAATCCCTGACTAAGCAGCTTTTGGGACAGTGTTTTTGCTCTAACTAAAAAGTCACTGTATAAACTGCATGCCCGACAGTAACGAATCAACTGTGAAATGTACACTCCATAGGCTGGAGAGGCAGGTATATTGCTGCTCAGAAAGGGAAAGAAATGACGTGTCGGTGTCCTAAATGAAAATGGATAGTTTCGATAGATTTTTAACGGTACCTTCAATGTTTCACTCAAACTGGAGATGATCATACTGGGGATCATTAAGGATCATCACATGCTTTCCCTTCCGGGAACCTGATATCACTCTCTGTTGCTATGGAAGTTCACACTTTACGTGCTTTAGATTTGAATGTTGTGTTTTTTTATTTTCGTTTTTTTTTTGTGGACGTCTGATGCCTTTGTTTATATGTTTTCTCGCTTTTGCTATGTCTAATCATGTCTCTGGACTTTGACTTGTAATAAACGCGTCCGTTCTTCCTTCGGTATTATACTGCCGTTGTTCCAAAAACAGAATTGTATAAAGCTGGTTATTTCTATTTTACATCCGATGACAACAATCCCATACATGAGGCTATTTGAAAAAAAAATGTTATGATAGGCAATAATGAAGCCATAAGAAGTTCTTTAAACACTGAAGTCACCGAAATCCATGAACGGTCTTACATGAGGTGTATATAATTTCAAATCCCTGACATGTTGACAAAAGCACAAATCTTTAAGTATCATCATGTTATTCCGATCTATGTACAGAATGAGGGAAAAATCAGTATATATGCAGCTCTGTAAATCTTTGACATAACTTCAGACATGTATTTGTAGAAACTTTGTCCCATGTGCATTTACCCTATATCCTTTCATTTTTATTGTATATCACATGTACGGAAGTTTCACCTTCTGACATGTCTACACACCTATCTGAACTTCAAACATGGCATATCTGACCTTCAGAAATCGCAGATATGATCGATCTATCTTAAAAATAGTAAGAAAATACTATGAAAAGAAATATCACACATTTTGTTATATACAGTTCTGTCATAAATAAGAGAAGATTGGATGGCAATTTTTACGTTATTATCGGCGATATGTACATTTTTGTCTTGATCTTACCGACTGATATTGTCAGTATCTCCAAACTGACCTGACACAAGAGAAAATACCAGGCAATGACGTCACGAATATGACGTTGCCGATAAAAACAATAATGGTAGTTTTGAATGTTTCGACTCGCCGCGATACGGTGATATTTTCTGTCTCGACCTTCAAAACTACCATTATTCTATATTTATCTATTATAGAAGTATAAGGAATGTTGCCACAGATTCGACTATTAAGATTATCGATTAAAATTACAAATCGGTTATTGAACCATATTTTTAACCACTATAGAAGGGTTTGTATAACAACATTTTCTTGCTTTTTTGTAAATTTGATAAGACATGTGTTATGAAAAGGCATATTCCTGACTTTTATTTGGCAGATAGGTTTACGCTTGTACATGAGGACATCCCTTATCTCTCACGTTCAAAACCCTTATTTTGTGTCAAGTCATGGTAAATTATCTGTATTTTTGAGCTCATCCGGATTTTGTTCGCTTTTCCCGACATCTAGTGTTAGTTTACTAACGAAATATTTATATCACAATACTGAATACTATGGAAAAGCACCTGTCTGACAAAACATGCATGAAACATAGCGTTGTTGATGCCAATTACTGCTACTAACCTTACAGAAATTGCAAATACGATAAGAGATAATTGAAAAAAAACTTGCATGTGGTAATTTGAACTGTGACCCATATCAAACAATATCAGTATATGATATTAAGATTTTTCACCGGGTCACATATTTATCATATTATAAAAGGGAGCTTATTAATCAATTACATAATGTTTGTTAATTCCAAAAGAACCAAAACGTCCTTGAATGGTGCAATGTCGCGAGGAACTCATTGCGAAAACATATAATCTAATGATGTATGTACTGTTGTTCTCAAATTTGACGATTTATATACTGATTTACTCATTTCTTATGATGTTTGTACTGTTTTACTCATATCTGATGATTTATCTACAAATGTACCCAACTAGGATGATGTATGTACTTTATTAAAATTTGATCATGCAGGGGACCGTCTTAAACTTATACTATAAGGTATGAACAAAGGTCATTGTTGCAGGCCTCATGGTGACTTAAGATGATGAAAAACAACTAAAGGGCTGTTCCTTTGCTTGGTTCTACCATGTATTTGTAGTGACTTTGTCTAGTATGCATTTACTCCATATCCTTTCGTTGTTTATGTACATACATCACATATTCCCGGTAACAACAATCTCAAACAGGAAGTTAGAGTAAGCATTTAATCCATATCCTTTCGTTGTTTATGTACATACATCACATATTCCCGGTAACAACAATCTCAAACAGGAAGTTAGAGTAAGCATCTCCTGCTCCTTATACAACACCCGTCATATGCAATATATCAAANGCTCTGTAAATCTTTAACATAACTTCAGACATGTATTTGTAGAAACTTTGTCCCATGTGCATTTACCCTATATCCTTTCATTTTTATTGTATATCACATGTACGGAAGTTTCACCTTCTGACATGCCTACACACCTATCTGAACTTCAAACGTGGCATATCTGACCTTCAGAAATCGCAGATATGATCGATCTATCTTAAAAATAGTATGAAAATACTATGAAAAGAAATATCACACATTTTGTTATATACAGTTCTGTCATAAATAAGAGAAGATTGGATGGCAATTATTACGTTTTTATCGGCAATATGTACATTTTTGTCTTGATCTTACTGACTGATATTGTCAGTATCTCCGAACTGACCTGATACAAGAGAAAATATCAGGCAATGACGTCACGAATATGACGTTGCCGATAAAAACAATAATGGTAGTTTTGAAGGTCTCGACAGAAAATATCACTAGTATCACAGCTCGTCCTATCGGACTCGCCGCGATACGGAGATATTTTCTGTCTCGACCTTCAAAACTACCATTATTCTATATTTATCTATTATAGAAGTATAAGGAATCTTGCCATGGATTCCAGTATTATGATTTTCTATTAAAATTACCAATCGGTTATTGAACCATATTTTTAACTACTATAGAAGGGTTTGTATAACAACATTTTCTTGCTTTTTTGTAAATTTGATAAGACATGTGTTATGAAAAGGCATATTGCTGACCTTTATGGGGCATATAGGTTTACGCTTGTACGTGAGGACATCCCATATCTCTCACGTTCAAAACCCTTATTTTGTGTCAAGTCATGGTATATTATCTGTATTTTTGAGCTCTTCCGGATTTTGTTCGCTTTTCCCGACATCTAGTGTTAGTTTACTGACGAAATATTTATATCACAATAGTGAAAACTATGGGAAAGCACCTGTCTGACAAAACATGCATAAAACATAGCGTTGTTGATGCCAATTACTGCTACTAACCTTACAGAAATTGCAAATACGATAGGAGATATAATTGAAAAAAACTTGCATGTGATAATTTGAACTGTGGCCCTTATCAAACAATATCAGTATATGATATTAAGATTTTTCACCGGGTCACATATTTATCATATTATAAAACGGAGCTTATTAATCAATTACATAATGGAACATTCAAAATTTGTTAATTCTAAAAGAACCAAAACGTCCTTGAATGGTGCAATGTCGCGAGGAACTCATTGCGAAAAGATATAATCTAATGATGTATGTACTGTTGTTCTCAAATTTGACGATTTATATACTGATTTACTCATTTCTTATGATGTTTGTACTGTTTTACTCATATCTGATGATTTATCTACAAATGTACCCAACTAGGATGATGTATGTACTTTATCAAAATTTGATCATGCAGGGGACCGTCTTAAACTTATACTATAAGGTATGAACAAAGGTCATTGTTGAAGGCCTCATGGTGACTTAAGATCATGAAAAACAACTAAAGGGTTGTTCTTTTGCTTGGTTCTACCATGTATTTGTAGCGACTTTGTCTAGTATGCATTTACTCCATATCCTTTCGTTGTTTATGTACATACATCACATATTCCCGGTAACAACAATCTCAAACAGGAAGTTAGAGTAAGCATCTCCTGCTCCTTATACAACACCCGTCATATGCAATATATCAAAGCCGTTGTAAAGTCAAATTCAGTAAAGCAAATAACAATCTTAACATTTTAAAGTGAGAGATGTGTTGTCATCTTGGAAACAAATACCCCATAGCGGTTCACAAGATCGCGTGATGTCGATAGAAAAACTTCTGCAATAATGGCTTCAAGTTATTGGTAACATTCCCTTTTTAAGCAACTAGGCTCTATCAAGGAAGTCACTGTCCATTCCCTTGAGTAGCAAATGAGTTTGGAGATGTAAACTCAATATGCCGGTGCTATTGAAAATTTGCTACAAAGAAAAGGGAAGTTTACTATTGGAAAAGTGAACTCATCGCGTTTATCAAACAGCCTAGTTTATAGGCTGCCTCTGTTGTCAATTTCAAGTTGACTTTAAAGGAATAAAGTAGATAAAGTATCCTTAATTTCGGGCTCTTTTGGAGAGATAAGCAAGTATCATCTATATAACCCAAGCCGAATACATTTGTATCAGTATATGAGATTAAGCTTTTAAACAGGGTCAAATAATAATAGGGTGGTATAATAATGAAGGAACATGCAGAATTGGTTAAAATTAATGCCAAATTGTTCAGAATTGGTTAACATTAGTGCCAAACGTTCTTTGTGGTGTAAAGTCGAAAAACGAAAGGTAATAGCAAGTAAATCCTAACAAAACAAACCAGACATTGGTTTACCTTCACTATGGCGCAACTATTAGGTAGTCAAACTGTCCAACAGATCTATCTTACTGTTGGTAAAATCTACAAATATTTTACGAAAGGGTATGGAGTAAATGAACATGAGACAATAACACATATGTTAACGCAAACCGCAATAATTTTAATGAGCTGTATGGCCATTTCGGAAATTAATTCCTCATCAGCATCACCAGAACCCAAACAAAGGAAATCCATAATTTCAAAAAGTGTTTAAAATACATATACAAACCATTGCAGAACAATGCAAATTTGTGTAATGACAGTACAGATATCATTCGATTGGAATAAAACAGGACAGCCATCACAAGTGCACATCTACATATGCCATCGTTGTAGTTTATCTCATTATTTATCAGTATCGAAATTTCACTTTCTTGTCATCGAAGAATAATTCAAAATGTGGGAAACCGTTCCCACCGACCTTGTTATTAACATTTCTTAATCTTTTGATCTTAAAGACCTTCCAATTTACATTACCCTTATTAAATTTAGTTGTATATTGGCTGACATTTTCCTATTCAATAAATGGCCGTACGTCATTCTCTCGGTTATAAATCAATTATGTTTTATTTAACTGATAAGTACAAGCTTATGTTACTATAAATAAAATTATATTATATTTGGTGTTGAGGTTTTCACTTCCATTTATCGAACAAAACATCTAGCTTTCATAATTTCCATACCATCAAAATGATGGCCGCCGCCACGGCAATTTTGATGGACAATGAAATGATTTATAACACTAAATAAAACACATTCCGGAAACAGTATCCGGGGCGATTTTCAATTAAAGAACGCACATTACAAAGTTCTACAATACTTATTGAAAGGAGAAATTTAATTTCTATGCAGAATTTTGTATATTAAACTAATGCCATTTATAAATTTTATGTCAAACTGATTTTTTGTAGTCAAAAGAGAAATAAATTGGGATAATAATATGTGAAAATTTACCGTAAATTGGGATAATAACATGTGAAAATTACCGTTCAGGTGTCTGCAGGCACCTTATTCCTATTATAGAATTTTGTTTTTTTTAGTGTATAAACATAAGTGTATTATTGTCAAAAAAAAATAAAATAAAATTTGGGGGACACCGTGTATTTAAGCGCAAAATTCAAGGATTTTACATAGAAATGATAGGGAAAATGATTATATTAGTGGACGAAATTAAACATATATTATAAATTTTCTACTTTGCATGTGTTTCAAACTCATTATATTGTTTACATATGAAAAAAAAAAATAGCGGTCACCGTTGAAATAAGCGATATAAATTCTGAAATGGAAATATCTATATCTTCTAGTGATATCTATATGGAATTCTTTTGTTAAATTATCTCCCTTGCTATATTTCTGTGTTCTGTATATTTAGTACAGATTTAAATCACATTGGTTTCAGTTCACTTTCATGTAATAAAATGTTGCAATATGGATAAGGAATACAAATTTTACATACTTTGGAACTTTATTTACATCGGTCTAAATAATTATTTTGTTAAATTTCTTTATGCAAGAAACCTGAATGAACAACTAATCAAAGAAAAATTGCGGAATAATGCCACTGAGACAACTGAATCTAACATGGAATTATTCTTATGATTCAAATAAAAGATAAAACGAGATACTAGTAACAGGAAACATCTACATTAGCTTAAAATACAATTATATGCCTTAAACTGCCAAGACTGCAGAGTAAAGACACAAATAAGACAAAAGACAAACTTAAACAACGAGAAGAATTCGGGACAGTCGGACTTGGTATCGGAGCTAGCAATAGCCAGTAGGAGAGTTAAACCGGTTTATGGGTACCCAAACCTCCCATTTCCCTTTAGTAAGCATACGTATAAAAATAAAACAGGTATTCTACTAACTCCATTAAAAAGCAAGGGAGTGACCTTGTCAAGAATACCACTTAAGTGCACGCTAGGGGCCTTCTTGATCTCGCTTGAGGGGGTGAATATTGTTCACTTCTAGTTGAAGACCTTCAGGCGACATCAAGATGGAGACAGGAATAAAAGCCCTGTCATTGATAAACTGGAGTTTTCTATGTATCGTGTGCGTTTTTGTCACATATACATTCACTCCATATCCTTTCATTTTTCCTATATTCTACTAACTTCATGACCACAATCGTGAAAGGCAAAGAATATGACAAACTCCTCGAAGGTTTTGGTAAAGAATTATCATTTATTTCAGTAGACATTGGAAGTATCAGTTAGTGGGCAATATGTGTGAAAAAGCTGCAGGTTATTAGGTCCCAAAGCTAGTTTACAGATTTTTAAGCATACTGTCTTGTCGATATCTTCTTTTACACAAAGGATGTAAAATAACAAAATACCGAGGTTACTGTGAATTTAGGTTCTGCATATGCGCATTTCGACAACTTATGTCTCATCAGTGCAGATCAAATCAAAACATTTGGAAATTCATGAACCGAGATATGTGTAGACGCTGATAGAGAACACATTATCAAAAGGATCTAAATAGGAAAGTCAAAATCAGCTAAGAGGGAGATACTATTTAGGTTTAAACCTAATTTTCTGCAAGTTTTCAAATAAAATCGATTTTCGAGCCAGCACAGAAGTACTGGCTACAGGGTTGGTGAATATCCTGGGGGACTAACAGTCCACCAGCAGTGTAAGTTACGTCCCAGTTTTCTGGATTAATTTTCAGTTTCTGGATTTTTCAAAGTATAGAGGTACTGATCAATTAGCGTCGAAAGATATTAAAAAAGCAAAATGCTCAGTCTATAGCTAGAGTGTGAATGTCTTTAGTTTGGAGTCTTTGTTTACCAAAAATACTATCGAGTTTTATTTAAGAATTGAATGCATTATTTTGAAGTTTCATTGGGATATGAAAGGGTTGACCGAAGCACATTTTTAATGAAGCGCATTAGCGCTTCATGTTAAAAATGTGCGCCCGGTCAACCCTTTCATAGTCCCTATGAAACTTCAAAATAATGCATTCAATTCTTATAATTACATTTTAAACCCGAAGTATAAAAAACAACTTTATTTACTGGGAAGTACATCATGTACATTGGGATTCTATTTTTACAAATTCATGCGCCACGTGAACACGTGGTCAAATGTGTTTCATGGGAATTGCAACTTCACATTGATATGCCACGTGATCGATGTTCACCTATCAAACTGACGGAATTCAAATGAATATTCATGAAATGTAATTATTAATCTGGATATACTTCATTTGTATGTTGAGCTATTTTCATCCAAACAATTTTTAGGTTGCAAGGTAATTATTATTTTTCCAAAGGTGACAAATAGTATAAAATTTTCAGAAAATTTACTGATTAAAAAAGAACCCAAAATTAAAGTTATTTCTTTTCAAGTTATACTGAGTCAAACAGACCCACTGTGTTTAACAGACCCACTGTGTTTACATTTCAAGTTTTATCACCATTCATCATAAATCAAGAAAAAGTTAAAAAAAAATTCTAAAACAAAACTATTTCTAAGTATTTGAAAATTTGTTTTCTTATACTAGAAACCTTATTCACTCACCAGTCTTTGAATATTGTATAGCATAAATTTTGTCAATATACATCAAACAGAGTTCCCCTTTGGTCTTCACATGTAGTTGAGGTTTGAAACTGAAGCAGAGCAAATAACTCGTATTTTTTATTACGTCAAGAAGGAATCATTTCAAAGTGTCAAAACAAATCGGGAGACGATATGATAAGTATAACAAGACCAAATATGAACAAAACCACGCAAAACAAAAGAACAATTATTGTGAACCCAAAGTATCATTAGGTGTTCCTGGAAGGTAATCATGATTTGCATCATACGATATCGAAATAAAGTTTTATCTCTCTTATTATTTATGTTTTAGATTTTAACATTATTTCGTTTTTCTCCATGTACGATAGCAGTTCTGTCTATTTATATGGCATTCAGGTGTCTCGCAACCTTTATTTTTTTTATTTTAAAGATATTCAGGAATCAGTTCAGCATATTTGCCTCATATGCAGAAAGTAAATTCACAGTGACTTCGGTATTTAGCTATTTGCTATATGTTGTAGATCTGATGGTAGCAAAATTTCGTTTCTCTTCCCTTTTCTTCAGTATATTACGTGCATATTTTTATGTTCAAAGCGTTTTTTGTCGTTATTTTACATGTTTATAGTTCCCATGCAAGAACTTCACATTTCCCACAAGCTTACTAAATGAATGCTAAATTATCATAGTTTTATTTTTTTCAATTAAATAGGTGTGCATTTAGTTTTCCCGTTTTAGGTCAACCACCCAATGTCGATTGGTTTCCCATTGAGCAACAATAAAGCGATATTTATCATTCAATAACATAGAAATATTCTACCATAGCTAGTTTGTTTTCCCACCGACATCCAGTTTTGTTTAATATTGATATTTGTGTTTTATATGCAAATATTGCATGGCTGGAGTCTTTGTATAAAACCTTAAATAAACATTTTTAAAATGTATTACCACACAGCTAAATACAAAGATACGGAATTTATTGACAAATATGAATGGGGTTGTCTTTAGGGAAAATCAACAACACAGTTATGCTTTCACGGGTTTGCTTTAATTCTATGATAAAGTTCTGTTTTATATATGTAACGACATGAAAACTTCTAATCGAGATAAGTCTGGCCTGTAAAAAAATAAATAAACATTGCACAGAATTTAGGGCGAAAATTTACAAAAAGAGAAAAAAAAATAGTAATAGTGGTCTGGACTCAAGTTTTTCCAAGGCTGGATCCGGTAATATTCAGTTATTTCAAATAACAGGTGTCATCTGGGTAAAAATGAATGATTTTTATTTGACCATAATATTGCTTTGTAGACAAAAAACTGTAAAAATGTAAGAATTCAGTTTAAAGAAATTCCTTCTTTTTTATATTTTTTTATCTTAATATTTAAATCCCCCTCCCATACTTGAAATAAATAAAGAACGAATACATAAATAATGCATTTTTGAATGGTTTCTCTTGATATATTTTCAAAGCCCTGTACAACTCGTCACGGCAATTATGCTTTTTATTGCATTTATTGATGTGCGTTTGGTTTTAGCAGGGCACACACACACGCTCTACAGCATGCAAAAACCACAGACGTATTTACTCAAATGTATCATTTATATGTATCATTCATACCTTTTTAGTATAATTTAATAAAAATTCCCGATTGCGTGACAATGTGATCTTAAAATTATGTCTCTTTTTTACACTTGACCAAGTAACACCTTACATTTTAACAAGTACATGTAATACACAAATTTAATCATTCATTGTTTCATATGCTCATTGTTGTAATATAAAAAAGAGCAAAAGTAGCTATCCTGGCTTGAATAAGTCTTTTGAACTAAACGTGCGACAATGCAGTAATCTGTTAATTGTACATTTGTCGTAAATTCTGAAGACATATCATGTGTGGCATATCTATGGTAAGTTCATTTGTGTTCACTCACTGTTGTAATAGTCACTACAGAAGTTTTATGGTCGTCACCATGATTTTACAGACCGTTACAATGTTTCTCATATGGCAAAATGAGGGTTACTTTTTTATGCAAATTTATGAATATTCATAGGCAGTTATACCACGTGACCATAGAGAAGGGCCTGAATCCACTTTTTCAATTACCAGCGTTATACGGATAATATTATCTTTTTTACCATATTCGACTCTAATTTTACCTGCACAAATAAAGTTTCCGGCGCGAATTTCATGAAATAAATGTGAAATCTGTGTAAATGTTGACAAAATTGGGACAGTTTCATAAGGTCCTCATCAAAAACATGCAATTTTTAACATTCGTGGGAACCTTTATTTCATTTCTGTTGATGTAAGTAGGTATATCACTGAATTATTATTGTTAAGCAGTCTGTGCCGTTAGCCACTAGCCCGATGCCCGGGGCTAGTAAAATCAGCTGCGGGCTAGTAAATGTAAATAAGTCACTAGCCCGTCGGGCTAGTAGAAAAAAAATGCACAACTGAAATTAAATCAACTAATATTTCCTTCATTTTCAAGTGTCAACAATGATAAAAAAAAAGATCGGAAGTGGTATCGTGTTTATTTTTAACACCGTCCATGTTGTTCACGCGTGTTTTTCTCGTGACCTTCACCGGCGAACTTTTCTTTTTTTAAATCGAGGAAAAGATCCGAAAATCCCGAATGTTAAATAAAACTAATTACCAAATGTCGTATAAGACAAAACCGTTCCGATTTCAAAAATGTGAAATAACACGAATACTGACTAAAATACAATTTTCTGCAGTATGTAATCGTGTTATTCGGCCAAAGTCGTAGTTCATAACGGTGTATTTACTTTCGGAAAGATTAATCAAATAATTCTTTGGTGTTAAAAAAGTACATTGTTACTCGTTTTTGTTTACCGATTTCGGTCTTTGATTGAATCACTTAATAAAAAAATGTTGAAGTGGGCCGACGGAGCAAAGCCAGGAAAGACACCAAAGAGAAAAAGTGACCCACTGGAGGTAGTAGCAAGAAAAAGAAATTATGAAGAATCGCGCAGAACACGTAAATTTATACCTCAATGGAGAAACGACCGACCATGGCTCACATATTGTGAGGAAACCAAGATGATGTTTTGTTCGTACTGCAGAGATAACGGAAAGGAGAACATTTTTGTTAAAGGGTGTAATAACTTCAGACTTGATTCCTTGAACGCTCACGAGTTGTCCGAACCCCATAAGTCGGCACAGGCAATATCAGAAAGGCCGGCAGTATTACAGTGCCAAGCTGCCAAGGCAGTAGTACAATTAAAATCACATGAATCTTCACGTATGAATATTTTGTTCCGCACAGCACATTGCATTGCAAAGCATCACATGTCATTTAGGTCCTACTCTGTTATCTGTAAACTTGACAAGGCTAAGGGGCTTGATGTCGGAGAGGCCTATTGTAATAACAAAAAGGCTGCAGAATTTGTACACTATATTGCAGAAGAGTCCCGTGAGAAAACCATGAAATACTTAGACACTGCAAAATTTGTAAGCATCACTTGTGATGGCACAAGTGATTATACGGGGGAAGAGTATGAGTCATTGTTCATTAGGAGTTGTGTAAAAGGAAAAATATGTGAAAACTTTTTCAATCTCGGAACCTCAGAGTCAGCATCATCTGAGGACATATTCTCGTACATAAAAAGTTCCTGTCCATCCGCTGTATGGAATAAACTGGTAGGGTTTGGCTCTGATGGTGCATCCAACATGCAAGGTAAGGAGAATGCAATAAGCCAAAGTGTAATAAAGTGCCATAAAACGGGGAAAATGGTCAAAAACTTTTCTTACCCATTTCAGGCCTGGTACAGTCGAGTCTCCTAAGTCGGCGCATCTTGTAAGTTGGCGCACACGAAGAAAACGATATCCGTTTATAATATAAATATTGGTACAGAACAATTTCTTTACTAACTTGAAGCAAGATAGCGATGATGACGAAAAAATCTTTTTTGAGCGTTCCCCGGAACTGAAAAAGACCAAAACGGTGCTATATTGGTTGTTAATAGGCTCTATTGGTGTTTAGACGCTTACTGTAAGTGTTTAAGTTCATTATTTTTGTAAAAAGTATTTTGTTTTTATTTTGAACATTCCCACCTTCCACTGAAATCCCGAGAGTGAAAATTGCTGTTTATTTTGGGTTCCCAGCACATTGATATTCTCACCCTGCGCCGACTTACAAGACATTTAAACATGGCGATATAACGGGGGTAGGTCATTTTAAACTTGTTTTTTATACATTTTAGTTGAAGTTCTAATTTTAAATTCTGCATGATTTTAAAGTTGGTTCATGATTATTTATTTTGTTGAAAATTAAAGTTAAAAACAATGTGATGAAAAATTACAGCAGGAATCGAAAGGTGAATGCTTAGGTGCGCCGACTTACAAGACTGCATTGTACATAATTTGTTTACTTATAACCCCCCCCCCCCCCCCCCCNAGGTGATAAATAGTGTTCATGGTGTCCGTCCATATTTCGGTAAAGCTGGTTTGAGACTTATGCAGTAGCCTTAAATACATGTTGTACCGTAGATGTGCACCACGCATTTTGTTTTCCAATAAATTCTTCTTTTTTTTTTCCGGATGTTTGACATGTTTTGGAATTTGTCATTTAGCTGTTATAGGTTAAGTTACCTGGTATCCACTATCCTCTATGAACACTGATGTTGATAATGATCAGAATTTCATGACACTTGTGTATGAGATTTATTACGTAATAGATGTGCACTATGTATTTTGTTTTCCTATAATTACATTTTTCCACATGTTAAAAAAAATCAGGAAGAGATTTGGGCGGGGGTATCCATGGCCCACTATGCCAAAGTTACTCTAGTTTCAGACACTACTCTGGGGTAAAATTGTCGAATAATATATGAATGGAATGTCAGTGAAGCCTCAATCAGTTTCACATATAAACATGTTCATATATATATACATGATGTAATTGGTGAACAAATATAAAAAAATGGATACTGTACATGTGTAATTTAACTGAATTATCCTGTATGTTTTATCCACTTTGGCAACAACAGTAGAATATCGTAGGAACATAACTCACAAGACTTGTTATTACAAAAAATTGTACATAAAGTACAACCACATGAATTAAATACCCATATAAAAAAATATGACACCAGACATGCCACACCAACAACACCAAAAATAAGTGCTAACCAATATCACCTTATAAACAACATTCCAAAATAAAGCACTGGCTGCATATGCATCGCAAAAATTTCTGTTAAAAAGTTATCTGATTGAATGACTCGGGTGCTAATCTGTGTATGCATTTTCCTGCCCCTAGTATAGTATTATGTAGGCATATTTGTATGTTATGAATGATCATACTATCAGTCAATCCAGCATAAAATCAAAATTGTTAATGAATTGTCAAATCTATGAAGAGGTACAAATTAAGTCTGATTGGAATATTTATTAAATGGCAGTTGGTGAATTTTTCGATACAACATATGTATTTTTATAGGAGTACGAAATGGTGTTGCAGCGCTGCTTACAAAGGAAAAGCCTGAAATTTTTATTATACATTGTCTTGCACATAGACTGGAATTATCTTTTAAAGATGCCATAAAAAATGCTGGACCTAGATTATACGACAAAACAATCACCCTTCTTTTAGGTAAGTTTAATAAAACTTAGTATGTCTGTCTGTCTGAACCTTCAGTCTGCTGCATCTTCAACCCCCCTCAAAAGTACTCTGCAAATGAAATGCAATTGCTCACCTGACCCAAAGGGTCAGTGTGAGCTATTGCCATCACTTGGCGTCCGTCATCCGTCCGTCCTCCGTCTGTTAACTTTTCACATTTTCATCAACTCCTCTGAAACCACTGAAGCAAATTCAACCAAACTTTACAGGAATGATGTACTAAAGGTCCTTTACAAAGATTGTTCATTTTGTTGGGATCCGACGAAGAAAATAGCTCCCAACATCGAACTTGGTTTAGAATGGTACACATATATTAAATCATTTTTTTCATTAAATGTGCTTAAATTATTGAAGCAAATTCAGTCAAACTACTAAGATTGCTTATTTTGTTTTGATCTGATAAAAAACACGACCTCCAGCACAGAACATATTTTAACATAGGATCCTATGGGATAAAGATCACCTTCATCACCTGCTGTAAGCATTTTGTCAGGTGAGCGATTCAGGCTCAGTATCTGAGCCTCTAGTTTATCATATACTACATTTTAAGATACCATTTTGTTATCATGATTCATCTTCATCTGAATGGCCTTTTTAGGTAAATATTAGTGCATTACGTTGACTCTCTATTTTAACATTTTGTCTAGATTTTGTCCTGTTTTGCAGTAGATGTACATGTGTCATACATTTTGCACAAATAATAATTTTGTGTATATTTGATGATGCTGATAGTCAACTTAGGTTTCTTCAGTTCAGCTCAAAACCTACAGTGTTGACAAGTACCTGAGCTAAGTATACTTTGACAAATTGACAACAAAAGTAAATCTAATGCTACACTGTACAATAATATTAATATAGCTAAAATGATATTAATTTAAAAAGCTCCCTGGTTAAAAGTTGTTTTTTTTGTAGGACTTTATTACTTTTATAGAAAAGGGCCTAAACAAAAGAAACTTTTGAAAAAAACTTTTCAAGTTATGAATATTCGAACCATTTTGCCAACCAAAATAGGGGGGACACGTTGGCTGCCACACATGGTGAGGGCTATTGAAGCATTTATCAAAGGATACAGAGCTTACAAGACACAACTTGAGACATTGTCCCACTCAAACCCTAAGGCTGAGGGATTGGCGAAGATGATTGGAGATGTTAGCATAATAACATTCATTTTAAACCTGAAGGTAAAAGTTTAAAACATTTTCTCTAATTAAATAAACCAATCATCACATGTATAGTTTGATATTCTTTTGAACACATAAAATAAAAAAATACCATCATTATGCAAAAAATAATAATAATCATAAGCAATGAAGTGATATGTCATGTCTATTCTCATCAATTATTTTTATATTTATAGTTTACAGTGGAAATACAATAATTTTTTTTCTAAACGACTGAATCTGCATGGCCAAAAACCAAATTGAAATGAATTCCTTGGGTTTATATTATTTAAGGTAACTGGTGTTAGGGGATGAAAATCTTGGATATTTTTTTAATATCAATTATGGCCTGAAATGAAAATGGAAAAAAAGTCTCAGATATTATAAAAATGTACTGGTACTTAGAATTTAGAATCTATTTTTTATATATTCAATTAGGAAATAATATCTCCCCTCATGAAACTGTCGTTAATATTGCAACAAAAGGAGTCTACTTTGGCTGATGGTATGCAACGACTTCATGCACCAAAAGATGCAGTTCTTAGACTCAAATCTGTGTAAGTATTAATGATTTAAAAACTGTTTTTTTGGGAAAAACAAAGAATATCAGTATTCAATTCATGATGATTTCTTTTAACCTGTCTGGCCCGTAACATAGAATGGCCCTTTGGTTAGTGCTCCTTTTTCTGACCATCTCTGAAACTCATGTAAAAAAATTGTTCACTTGAGTGTTATGTACTTATTTAAGCTCATTTATTGTCAATTACCATTGGTATCTCCTTAAGCTTTTTTTTCAGGCTAGCAATACATATACAGGTTAAGTTTGGGATTCCCTAGTTTTTAACGTTGATTCACAAATATTTAATTATATGTAAATTAATGCAATTCTCTCAATGTAATACCAATGGTACAGGACAGATGAAGAGATCAAAAAGGTGGCATCCTCAAAGATTTACCAGGAGGAGAATTTAAAGGGTCCAAGTCCTTCATTCTCTTACAGAGAAAACATGATTGAATGTCTTGTTTCATCTTTGGAAAAACGTTTCCCATGCACCACAATTGTACAAGCTAGCAGCATTACATCTTTTAAAAACTGGCTATCACCTGATGACACTGAAGCAGTTCTAGGTTAAAACTGCATGCACTTATTTATTTATCAGTTACTTTCATATTTAATAATAATTTAAGAATTACTTAAGTAAGGTCTGTTCTGAAGTAATATGGCTTTATTATTTGACAATTATACTTAAAGAAAGTAAAGAGTCTCCATAAAAAGTATGCATGATACATTTCAATTAAAATTTGTTTTTTCAGTCTGCTGCATTATTTTATGAACAGTCCTAGCTTAATTTTTGTTGTTGTTGTTTTCAGTTTATTTTATTAATTTACAGATATTATTATTTAATATAGTTCAAAGTTTGTGGAGTAACTGAAGAAAATTTTCAAGCTTTTCTTTGTCAGACATTGTATTTAGTCTGACAAATATATTTCTGTTATTTAAATGATATTGATAATTTTTAATATTTTTGTATACCTTGTGACTGATGTGCATAACTGCCATTTATTACAGTTATTATGTAAATAAGATCAAAATTTGTGTCTTTCCATGACTGTGAAACTAGGCCTAAAACATGTAGCTGTTGTACAAGTATTTGTATTTATATTAATTTATACATATTTTGAAGTTTTCATGGCATGTTTTATATTAATTATATCATATTGTTTTGGCTAGAATATGGTGATCATGAGATTCATTTAGTCAAATCTAACATGTCAGTCACCTTACAATGTGCTGGAATAGACTTAGCTGAACTTTCTACAGAGTGGGCTGTACTGAAATCTCTAATATATCAGAGGTAAGAATAACAAAAATTCACAAATGTACTAGAGATAAAAGCAGGTATTTAATTAAGTGAGATCAGTTTTAACAGCTTGTGCATTTTACTAGTGAATTGTTTATAGATGACAAAAATTACAAAATACCAAAGTTGCTGCATATTTAGTTTCAACTTTCTACAGGATGGCCATTTCGACAACTTACATGTCTCTTCAGTGCAGATCTTATCTAGATCGATAAAACCTTTGGAGGGCCATAAACTAAACAATTTAGAAAGCTAAAAATAGAACAAAAACCAATCTCAATTATCAGAAAATCCAAAATCAAAAGCTTAGCCAGGCTGTTATGGGTTGAAGATTCAGGAAGAAATTCTAGTTTTAAACAAACATTTCTAAAATTTTTATTTTGCAAGTTTCCAAATAAAAAAAAAGATGAATAAGTGTAAGTGTTGATATAAAACACTTTTTTGTTTTTTTTTGTTTTTTTTTTTGTTTTTTGCAGTTTTGCTAAATATTGAAATTCCAACAGAAAGACTGTACATGCCTTTACATTTACTATTATTTTTGTAGGTTTTCTTCAAAGATTAAAGATGATCCAGGATCAGTATATTGGCACGAGATCTTTAGACAGTACTCATCTGGTGTTGAAAACATTACTGCTGTTATTGATTTATTACTTAGTTTACCTGCAACCAGTGTGAATAATGAGACAGCATTTAGCCGATCCAAATTAACTAAAGGAAAGAGAAGGGGACACCTGAAGACTTCTTCCCTGAATGATCTTATGCAAGTTGAAATTGAGACAGATGATGTTCTGAACTTTAATCCTGAAGCAGCAATTAACAGATGGATGGTGAGTTTGATTAGATGAATTGAGAATGTTCATTACATGTATGTTTATTTTAAAAATTGCGATATGTAAAGATCCAAATCTATTGCTTCTGATTAGTTCACTGTTCAGCATAACCATTTCCAAATCTATTAATAGTATATGATGATTTTGACCACAATGGGCACTTAATAACTAAAACTTTGTATAATATTATACTAAATGTCTTACAACAGGAGTTCATTTTTTCTCAACAGATCACTCCATCTGGAAGGAAAAGACGACTTCAATATTCTAGAAAAACCAATGGGGATGCCACTACTAGTACTGAAACTAATATTATCATTGAGGCTGATACTGACTCTCAGTCTGATATGGGTACTGTAGAAGAACTACCTACACCTGATGATATGAGCACAGAAGAGATAGATGGTCAACCTGATATGGCTACAAATCCAGAGCCTGAAGAGATAGCTAGACCTGATAATATGGATATGGCTACTGAGGAACGAGCTGGACCATCAGAAACTACTCCTGAGGTATTCACTGGAATAAAAATAAAAATTTACAATACTGAAGTTTCTCTGCATTAAACATGTTTAAAATGACTGATTATTTATCACTATGTTTTATATACACCCAACAAATCACCCTACATATCATAAGATGGTGATTAAGGTATTAAGTGTCAGAGGGTTCATGTATTCATATTTAAGATATGAGAAGAAAGATGGAAAAGTGAGCAAATGTCACTGATACACATAGATTATTGTATATTTATATATTTTATATGTATTGATTAGAATACAATGAAATAACAGAACATGATGATTGTCTTTTAATCAAAAACAGAAACAAGATTGGTTTTCATTATGATGTTCATTACTGATTACATGCATAGGTATTCATGCTGTAAATAAATTTCAAAGCATCAAAGTAAGTGTGAAGTTTTTGCAGCTGGCCATTTTGGAAACTTGAGACTTCAAAGCAGATCAAATTATAACAGTTGAAATATGATAAAAAATAATAAAACAAAAAAAATTAGTATTCAGTATTATATGTACCCACAAGAAAAACCTCCAATGTGTTTCATTATGAGCAAAATATGAACGCGTCGCAATAACACTTAAAGGCAAAAAAGCCATTGAATCTTTTATTTTTATTTTCAGGTTCAAGTACTAACTAATGGCATAGATGTTTCCGATGATGAATCAGATGATGACGAACCAGAGATGACTGAAGCAGATGTATTTACTGTCAAAATGAGGAAATTCATGAAAGACTATGAGGAATAAATGATTAAAATAAAATATTATGAAGAAAACGCTTTTTTTTTCGGGCTAGTAGAACTTGGTCACCTACTAGCCCCCCGGGCTAGTGGCTCAAAAAGTTTTTGGCACAGACTGCCCTTAGAACAATAATTATTTTACTCGTTTTGTTAATTACACCATGTTGTGATAAATCCTTTGGTGCGTTTGACCTTATATGCAATATTGTTAATATATACGTACTAAAGTTACATATATTGAACCTGTAAAAGTAATCTTAATAACCATATGACTCTTATGTAATAATAGGATTATTTTCCACGGTGACTTAAAATCATTCCGAGACGTCAGACATGAGGCGATATTTATTGGATTTGGATTATTGCATTATTTGATACCACGACAATTCCGATCCGAACAATCGAACAACACTTCTAGATCTTTCGATATATTCTTTTAGAAAACAATTGTTTGTTTGGTCAAACGGCTGATGAAAGTGTACTGTGCAGCATAACTTTTATCGTTTGTAATACAACTTGATTATTTTTTGTATTTTGAAACCACTTGGCCAATGCAAATTTCTAGTTGACCAAAGGGCAATGGAAGTAGTCATATGTTCAGTAGTCTGACACGAAAATTTTACTGAGCGGTTAATAGGAATTTACCGTTTTTATCAAAATTCAAACCGCTTAAAGACATATATTGCACTCGGTGGATACCCTTTTAACAGAATTTGTCAAATTATTTTTATACTTTTGGTAAAAAGTACTTCATTCAGATTTTGTTTGGATTGTGGTCTATTAACTAATTTGATTATAATGCTGCTTAGCGAGAGGCTTCCCATTGAAGCAGAGGAAAGGCATAACGAATTTTACCGTTTATTATGCAAGTTGGGCATTTTTATTCCCCGCCACACGTAGTGGATAGGTATTATGTGATACCCTCAGTTGTGTGTCCGTCCGTCCGTCTGTCCGTCCCCCGAAGGTTTCCGACTGATAACTTGTGAACTAAATAACACAAGGTTGGTATGCAAATTGTTTACCACAAAACTCAGGTCAAGTTTGATTTTGGGTTAAGAGGTCGAAGGGGTTCTGGAGTTATGCCCCTAGAAACTTTGAAATTTTGCGAATTTTAGGGTTTCCGACTGATAACTTGTGAACGAAATAACACAGGGTCTTCAAACTTTGTATGTAAGTTGTTTACTAGGAAACTCAGGTCAAGTTTGATTTTGGGTTCAGAGGCTCAAGGGGTTCTGGAGTTATGCCCATTTAAACTTTGAAATTTTGCGAAATTTAGGGTTTTGTACTCATAACTTGTGAATGAAATAACATACTGTCTTCAAACTCGGTATGTAAACTGTTTACCAAAAAACACAGGCCAAGTGTAATTTTGGGCTCAGTGGTACACATAGTTCTGGAGTTATGCCCCTTTTAACTTAGAAATTTTGTGAAACATGGCGGGGTATCATGTAATGCACCATTACTATTTTTGTATTTTTACTATTATGGCAAGTCTGAAAAATAATAGCAAGAATAGGATGTAGACTTTTACCTTCTATATCAAATTATTTGGAAAACTTTTTCGATTTGTCTGCATTTGCAATCATTTGTAAGAAGTGCTTATTTGTTTTATTTAAAAGTAAAAATGATGAGTTTTTTACTGGTTTTTTTTTCTCCCTTAAAGAAGCACAAATCATATATTCATTTTTTCTTGCTTTGATATCGTGTATATTAAGATATGTTTTTTTTTCTTTTAAGGTACGCGACTTAAGTGAAAAATTTAGCGGATCCTCAGAGGCAGATTCGATTTTCTTTTTAATGGTTTCTGTGTTGATAGACTTTACTTTGACACATAACTGTTTCCGTACATCATAAATACCAAAACATAACATTTTACCGATAACATATATTGTGGTTGATGTATTCCCCCAAAAACAAAGACAATAGCATAAAAATATATATGGCTCTTGAGTATGATCAGTTGGTTTGCAAAGAAATGAACACAGAAGATGAATGTTTATAAAAGCAAAATAAAAATGGGATAGTGGCCCACAGTTAAAAAGTAAAATACACAAAAATATACAGATTTTTCTCTATATTTCAGCCTAGTAGCCCCTAGCCATACGGCCGAAATGTTAGGCAAATTGCCGTATCTTTCTCCCTTATGACATTCGTAGATGTTTGGTTTTTTTTTATTTGTATACTTTTGTGTATTTTACTTTTTAATTGTAGCTTATGATGCCTTTTTATTTTGTTCTATAATTGATTTGGGGCCATTGTATAACATATATTTTATTAATACTATAAAAATCTGGTATATCTTGTTCATTTAATTTGAAGATGACTGTACTACCTCTGAGTTTGAGATTGGTTGAAATGTGCTTTTTGGAGATGCAGATATAACGCAGTTGTAAATAAATATTTTGTAAATTTTCAAAATTTTGACTTCTTAAAGTATCGTTTGATGAATGAACAGCCAATAAATTATTCCATTAAAGCCACCTTGTATAACGTTTAATTACAGCAGATTAACATAAATTATGCAATTTTACCGACAAGTCAAAGAAAAATCTAATATAAAATACATTTTAATCCGCTAAGCTTTAACATCAGGCGAGCTATATTGAAAGGGAAATGCAACCTATATGACCTTAAATTTTGAACGATGAGGTAATGATATAATGTCGGTGTAATCGAAAGGACAAGAATACGAAGTTGGTGCAAAAACTATAAACTGCAAAAGTCCTGACTTAGTACAGGCATTTCCAAGGAAATGGAGCATTGTGCACCAAACCTCCATTTTATTGCGGTAGTGTCCGGAAGCAATTCAAAAGCAATTGCTATTGAAAGGTCCTAGACAATGAAAAAGTCCCAGTACCAAGAAAAATGAATCTTGAATCACGCTTTGGATTTCACAAGAGGCTGATTTTCTTACTGACCATTTGAGACGTAATTCTTTATGCCCTGATTGATGAGACAGTCACGAAGATAACTTTACTCAATGAGAAAGTCCGAATATTTGTTGCTAGCTCTTATCTGAACCACATTGCTGTGAAACGTTCACCCCGTAGCAAGGGGACTTAGAAATATAGCTTTCCATATTAGATAAATTTGAAATAAAGTCGTCCCTTTTGTCGGAAATTTTAGTAATTTCGACGAGATATATGTACAAAAGTATTTTGATCTAGTAGTTTCTGCTGTTTCCTTTATCTCTAATTCTGGAGTACTGTAGACGTGGAAATTTTCGCGGGGTGTTATTTTCGCGATTTTGTTGGACAAACATTTAGCGAGGGGGTAATTTTCGCGCTCAAAGACTTTTATATTCGACGATGTCATTGATTTTATATATAACAGTTCAAAACAAAACTATTCGCGTACGGGAAATTTTCGCGGATTTTTCTTTATCGCGAATATAGCGAAAATTACCCCCACGCGAAAATTCCACGTTTACAGTATGTATTGATGGAACACTTAGTAAAATATGTGTTGTTATAACGAAATAACCAAAAAGAAAACATCTTAACCGGCATAAGCTACACACTAGATATTAGATAGAAGTGCAATATAAATTTGATATAATCCTTTCGATAGCAGCTGATTGTAATAACATCACTCAATTTATACTTCATCCATAAGTTATATTAACCGTTACAAATTAAAAAAAAACACGAATAAACAAATAAAAACTGCTTTAAAACTTTGGACAAAAATATAGAAAAGTTAATACTTTAAAATTTTATAAAATTGTCCCCAAAAAATCGAGCCACAATTAAGTGAGGCAAAGTTTAAAGAAAATTATGTATCAAATTTAAGGGAAAAATTCAAGTAATGAAGAAAATTTTTAAGAAGTAAAGAAAGTGTTCAGCCGACATTGACGAAACCAGAACCACATGTGTAAATTTACATCATTAAAAAGGTATGTTTTCGAGCGGAGCAAAATATCATAATACCGATCATTGATTGAAAGAAGGAACAATGACAGTACTTATTTTTTTTCTGTAAAACATGACTTTCAAGTGTCGAGACATTTAAAGTCTTTAAAGAACACGTGAAGTTGCAGCTACTTTTGGTATACTTTCTAATTACTGACGTCAGAAAATGTTTGATGTGTAGTCATGTTTATTGTTGTAATTTCACAGAAATAAACAATTCCATTACCGAGTAAAGGAGAGCACACGCGAGTCCATCTGAACTCGGAGAAGACTAAAAGTGGAAGAAGTCATTAAATCGAGGCATTTTGATGATCCCTGTGCCAAAGTGGGTCAGTAATTATTTAAAATATCATGCACAAATGCAGACAATGTCGACGATTGTAACAATTGTAAAAATCCAGAAACCATCACGAGGACACTTGAATTTTTAAAAAAAAGAAAGAATTTCTTGTTAAAAACTTCTTTTCAACCTAATTTTTTCGACTTGTTTTCAAATGAGGAAAAATGTCTTGATGCAGAAGATATCATACATTTATTTCTAATCTAATACCAGTCTTAACTGAAGAAAGGCACGCATTTCCCATTCACTAAGTTTATTTCTATGTGTTACTGTTATGGAATACTTTCGCTGATTTGCTTTCCTATTAATTTGCTTTTTCTTTTTTACTTCGTACTAGCTTCATTATTTAAATTGCTGTGTTTGCAGTTTTTAATTTGTCAGGGTTTATTTTTAGAATTTGCTTAATATCAAAAACTTGTTTACTTGGGTTTTTAACGATTTGCTTTGGCAATAATTTTTATTTAAAACTTTTAAAATATAGACATCTTAGATGTTTAATATATTTACAAAGAACTTTAAAAATTCCTATAAAAGTTTGTGTACTTGCCCATTTAATATACTTAATGGATTACATTATATTCTATAAATGTTTCGGTCTTGTTGACATACAGCATATTTGGGAAACTGACACTCGAGTACAAAGTGATAAAATTTAAAACAGAAAAAAATTGATATATTCTATTTGCTAAAAAAATAAGAAACAACAAAAAAGTAATTAATTTAGAATTACTAAATAAAAAATAAAAAAAATCAAAATAAACCAAAACCACCAATTCATTTTGTCCCTCTTTATGATTACGTCATTGACAAAATGACTACAAGAGCAGTAGATTGACTGGTAATCCCGAAAGAAATCGTCTACATATCGTTAAATTTAGTGTCCACTTGTGAACACACAAATATTTGAACAGAAAAAAAAAACAAGTTCCACACCTGTCACAGCATATAGTTGTTCCAGAGGTGTTCCACACCTGTCACAGTATAGAGTGTAGACAGATCCATGGAAGTTTGGTAATAAACTGTGCTAACAAATGCTTACTTTTCTTGTCCTCAAATTCTCAGTTTCATATATTTACTTTAGAAGATGGGACAGAAACTTTTTAATTTGTCATGAGTATTATGCATGTATGTAATATTGAAAGCTAGGATCGTTTGTCCTTACATTTTTTCTTTTTCCTTTTTTTTTTTTTTTTTTTTTTTTTTTTTTTTTCACCTGTTTCTTGTAAGAAATGACCAAATAAGAGAAAAAATACCGACAATGCGGACAATTATTTAAGATAACTAAGGCGACATTATTGACTATTATGATTAACATGCATCAACATATAAAGCATATTATATATTTCACGTACCAAACTAAATTTGGCTTAATATTTTCTGAAAATAAACTATATATGTTACAGTAAATTTGTAAAATTAGTGATTTTGTAAAATCCCTGAAATAATAAGTGATTTTGTAAAACCACTGACCATTTTAGTGATTTTATAAAATCCCTGAAATTTTTAGGGATTGTGTAAAATCCCTGAAATTATCGTTAGGGATTTTACAAAATCGCTGATTAAACATTTTAAATAGAATGTTAAATTTTTAGGGGAAGATGTTGGTGCATTAACAGAAGTAATTATTATAGGTGTACAAATTACCAGTTTTCTACCTTAAATACCGTAATTTATATTAAACTAAATTTAAGAAATAATATTGTGAAAATATTTTTAACTGATTACATTGAAATTCGCACAATCAAACTCAGAATGATGTGCAGTTTAATTGTTTATTTAGGCAATATTCTAACCTATGATTTCAAAAAAGTAAGAATGTAAGTAAAACAATTCAAAATTTATGATGACTATTCTTTGTGTAAATAAAATTCTGACTTCCAAATTTAATTTTCTTGTACTTTAGGAACAAAATAACAAACAACCAAAAATATGTAACAAATGAAATTTGAAAACCTGAGATAATCATTCTGTAGAGAAATGAAAAGTTTGTTATTCACCTGTTTTATTTGTCATACACTTGAGTAGTAAACTAGAGGCTCACATGAGCCTGTATCGCTCACCTGGTGACTGGTTACACCTGGTGACATCCATTAATGGTCTCTTGGTGACAATGACAAAAATTAATTTGGTTCACATTTTAATCATATTGTTTGTTATATCTGCGAATTATTTTACAAATTCCCTAAATATGACCAGGGAATCAGTAAAATAATGATTGATTTTTTTCAGTGATTTTGTAAAATCCCTGGTTTTAATTAGGGATTTTGCAAACCCACTGACCAGTTTAGTGATTTTACAA
The DNA here is from genome assembly GCA_002080025.1 of Modiolus philippinarum. Taxonomy (NCBI): domain Eukaryota; kingdom Metazoa; phylum Mollusca; class Bivalvia; order Mytilida; family Modiolidae; genus Modiolus; species Modiolus philippinarum. Next base: position 40,972 of record MJUU01012844.1, on the reverse strand, counting down.
AATCCCTGAATTTTCAGTGATTTTACAAATTCTCTGATTTTTACAAATTCAATGTAACATATGAACTGCATGTGAACAAATGAAACCATAAAAACCCGGTCTACCATGATGGCATGTGCATATTTATTATCATTTTTTCATACATGCAACAAAATGTAATAATTTCGGAGAATGAAATGGAACAAAATGCAGTAGAATATCTTAAACCAATCATAATTTTAATCAATGATTAATTAAACCAACAAATATATGCATTGACATTCAGAACTACATTAAAAAATTAGTTATGAATCTCACAGTCTGCATTTTAAGTTTTCCATTTTGTTTTTTAGAAACAAAACGAAGATTCTAGAGGTGTACATGCTAAATATTCCCTCGTCTTTTTTTTAAGATAGAGTTCCTTCATCATTTTACACTAATGGCAAATGATCAGCATAACATGCATAAAACACTGCTACATGTAAAATTACCTTATGTCTATTTTCATCTCCTTTTTCAATCATTCTTAAGACGGAGAGTTTATGTCTTATGTAATTCACACATGTTATCTTATAATTAATTCTAGAGGTGAAATTAATTTAAAACGTGTCTTGTTTAAATTGCGAAGATAATTACAGTTTGTGGGTGGAAGGTGAATGAAATGTACCAAGCTAAGTAAAAAGATTACACGGAACGAGCAGATAAACAAACGCCTCCTCAAATTTGCATAGTTATAAACTCTCTTGTGATTGTTTAGTAATAGTTTCTTGTAAAAGATTACTTCTCGGTGCTCTTGGTTATAGTCGTGGTGAGATTTTGCAAAAATTTAACGTTTGTCGACTATTATTTACTTTTAATTCAGAGATTCAGGCCAAATGGAAAAAAAAACTTGGAAAAAGTCCAGGATGACCTTTTTATTATGAGTTCAGAAGGTTCACTTTTTATACAAGATGTCTGCTAGAGCGGAGCATAGTTAAACATTTGACCATGTGGAAATCACATTCATAGGGCTCATCTAATGAAACTGCTTGGTCAGTTAGAACTAAAATTTTTGATAATAATTCCTATTTAGCAGCCTTTAAAAATGTGTCCAGCAAATCTGCTTCTCGTCAAAGATTGTCACCAGCCGGAATAACTTAATACCAAACATACTGTGAATTTGTTTCTGCATATGCGCATTTCGACAACTTATGTCTCTCCAGTGCAGAAAAAATCTAAACATTTGAAAGATCATAAACTCAAAGATATTCAAAAACTGATAGAGAACAAATAACCAATATGATCTAAATGGAAAGCCAAAATCAGCTAAGGACAGAGCATTGCATGAGGGAGATACTCCTTAGTTTTCAACAAAATTTACAAAAATTTAGATATTGCGAGATTCCAAATAAAATCGGCTTTCGGGAAACTTGAAATGTCATTTAGTTAAAAAATCTTGCCTCTCTCGTTCAACTTAGGATTACACGAAACAACTCTACCTAGATCATTTGGTAGAACACTTTGTCTATCTAGTTCACGTTAATGCATAACGGAACAAAGTAGCTTTCAATTCACCTACGGTGTGAAAAAACAGAATAAGCAAAGATCACTGGTTTCTCAGCAACTGAAATGGCTGCAACCCTCTTCAGTCCTTCGGTACACATAACAATCCAAAATTTTCTGGCCTCTCCAGTTCTTCTAAGATAATAAAATCATGGCAGGATATGCAAGCCTGTCCTTACTTAGCACATAACACACTTAGCACACTCTCCCTCTGAGAGTTGAATTCCTCTTACTTCACCAAACAAAATACCACATGAGGATTTCCGAGTCAATGTAATGTGCTGAGGGAAAAGGAGTACGGGCTGTAAGGGCCTTATTTGGCCTGAAAAATATATTTGGTTGAATTCACCGCATTTTCTCATTGAAATGTTCTATGGGTATCTCTTCAGTAAACAGTAACAATTCTCAAATATTGATGCGTGATTAATGAGTTTTTGAGTGTAGCAGAAGGGCAAATTGAAGATTTCGTAGAAAAATGAAAAAATTGACCAATTTTGACTACTTTTTTCTGTATAGGAAATACTGAGCACATGCAAGAACCACTTAAATATTTGTATGAGAGGTTCATTTGATTTGTGGCAATAAGCTGGTATATTATCTAATTGGTTCTTGAATGTGCTCGATATTTCCGGTTAGGAAAAATGTTCGGAAATCTGCCAAATTCGGTATCTTTCTATGAAAATACTCAAAATTATTCTTTTCATGACAACAGAACTACATTTATACCTATTGTGACGTCATCGGCTCTACCTTTTGTATGTTTTTTCTATAAATGGGATCTAAGCTTTGAAACAAACATCAAAGAAAATCTTGAGGTGCAATTTAGAAATTCATTTGAATCTGGGGCCAAATCAACCCCTTATCGCACCTTGTCCGTTTGCAACGCTTGCATGATTTTTCAAGCCTACCTGATTACATAATAAAACAGATTTCATGAATTTTAAGATCGTCCTAGAACGTTAAATAACTTTCCAGTCAACATGATAATATGAACAGGATGTACATGCCGCTGGAGTTAACTTTGGAGAAGGAATTTCTCTCTACTTTCTTATGAAGATGTTTTCTTCCTGGTTATTTTCTTTACATTTGTTTCAAAAGTTAACCAATTATAGCAACGTTGTGTTTATTTAATGTTACTTTGTTTCATGAAATGACATAAAAAAAAACTTTTAAACAAGGAACACAAAAATTTAATTTAAATACATATATTTATATTACAAACAGAAGTTAAATGTGCATGCATATTTCTGATGTCCTTCCTAAGACGAAAGTTTGTAAATTAGCATTCGGCATGACCTGAAAGGTTGTTTAATAAGATTTTACCGTATTCTGGCCTATCAAGATCAAAATATCGTAGTTCCTTCCGATTTGTTTTTTGCATATGGCCATTTCTACAATTTTTGTCTTCGGTGCAGAGCAAATTAAAATATTTGGAAGACCATAAATAAATGAAGTGCTTTTTAAACAAACGGAGAGATTTTAAGGTTATAAGTAGAATCGTCTCTTTGACCGACTTAATTTGAATCTTGCAATATCTAAATTTAACAAATTTTGTTCAAAACTAAGGAGTATCTCCCTCTCGCATAGTTATGGCATAGCTGATTTTGGCTTTTCTATTTAGATTCTATTGGTAATTATTTCTATCTCAGCTTTTACACATATTCGGTATATGGATTTCCAAATATTTTCATTTGATCTGCACTGAAGAGACATACGTTGTCGAAATGCGCATATGCAGAAACAAAATAAACAGTAAATTCGGTATTTTGTTATTTGACATGTCTCAAATGTTATATCGGGAGTAGCAGTCTTTTTGACACGTCAAAGCATATACACGGCTCTCAACACATTTATTAAATAACGGGCACCACTTTCGATGGTACTCTAAAATCAAACAGACGTTTTTGTTATTAAAAGTTAACTTCAAAAGAAAAGTAGGAATATAATATATTTTCAACTCTTAGTGATTTAAAAAAAATAATCAACAGACACTAAGCTATTTTTGTGTATTACTTGCACTTCAAGGTCGGCGCAAATTGAAATGACTGCGTAGTCTATCAAAATTAGCATGTTCTCTCATACTGTGCATGTGACACAAAATTTAAAAAAAACTCGTATTTGAGCGAACCACAACGATATAAGAATAACCGTCTGAAAATCAATAATCAATAACTTATTAACATGAAATCATCCGTATTCAGCAAAGAGAAAAAGTGATTATTTTTCTTTTATTAAAACTTACTAACATTGGGAAGCAGGAATTGAAACAAAAGTTTCCGAATTATGACATCATTGTTATTGTTTTTTGTTTTTTTTTTTGTTTTTTTTTTGGTTTTTTTGTTTGTTTTTTTTTTCAGATTTTTAGTATCCAACCTTGAAATTACTGTTGACATAGATGATCGCTCAAATTATTTTGTATTTCTAAATTATCGCATTCTTTCATTTTCTTGAAATTCTGTATAAAAAATAACAAGGTATACAAATTAAATTGATTCAAACAAAAAAAAAAAAAAAAAAAANAAAATGCGATCTTGAATTGAAGCAGTAGAGTCTCCCTTCTTCAACTTAGACATTGTATTCATCCCGGGATCCTGGAGATTACAGTTCACAATTAATATATATACGTATTCTCTGCACGAGAGACTTAAGTTTCAATAAAGACGTCTGCAAAAGTTTTATTACCATGTTCCCTTACAATTTGTTTCTATGTTGGACCTTTAAATGCTGTTGTATGTATTTATTCTCAGCAAAACATTTCTGTTAACAAAATTTTCCGGTAAATCAGCAAGTCATCTGAGATGGCCACCTGACGGAAACGCAATTTAACATTGGACGATATAAAACACGTCCATAGATCTTATTATTTGAAAGTGCTTGGTCCATCGAAACAAAACTTATCGACAGTTTTCGTGGTTGGATTCTTCAAAAATGTGTCAAGCAAATGTGTAGTGGGAAACATAGTTTAACACTGAGCAAAAGGGCAACATTAAAAAATTTCGAAGAAACGAAAGGAACACGACTTCCATGCCTCTCTAGTTTATCTACGAACATAAGGACTTGCTCATCTTAAGTCATAACTGAACAATACATGCATGTTTATCTAGTTCATGTAAAGACATAAAGAATTCGTGTACTTTTAATTGAGGATATAATAGATTATAGATTTTATGAATCTCGTGCACACATACATAACAAACGGAAGTTACAAGACAGCTAGCTTTTAATAAAGATTTGCTAAATTGGTAGAGTAAATACGAATTCGTCAGGAGAAAGAAATCATTCAGAAGATATAAACCTGTTTAATAAACGTGTCTTATCATGGTCTTGAGACACAACTGTGTCCTAAGTTATGTCTTAGGATTGTTCTAAGTCGTGACTTAGGACGAAAATTGTTTTTTTTTTAAACCGTTCCAAAATATATCTTTCTTCTAGACTTTCATTTGAGAGGCTCTACAATTTTAATGCTACATTTTATTAAGCTCAAAAAATAAGCACATGCAGAAAACTACTTATCTTTTATGGTTTTACTACCATCACTTTAAACCACAGGCTGCCAGGAGCCTGTATCGCTCACCTGGCTTTCATTTGCCACAATCAAGGTAACATTGTAAGTTATACAGTTGGTCTTCAGTTTCTCAAACTTTCGTAGCTCAAACACCTCCAATATCTTAAACTGTTTTAAAAGTCTGATCATATTTTACTATATTTCTTTGTTGGGCTTTTTTGACAAAAAAGTTCTTGCTAAGGACCACTTTCGACACCAGTTTTGAAGTCGAGATGTCATTTTGTTAATGGCAGTCAACAAACATTTTTCAACATCGGTACTGAAGTCGCAACATCATTATCTACTTGGAAATCAAATTTCATTGAAATCGGACAATGTATAATTTTCCCGCCTTTTTGGCGGCCATTTTAAAAATGGCGGTCAACAAACAATTTTTAAAATCAGTTTTGATGTTATGACATCAAGACCGATTTGGAAACCAAATGTCATTGAAACCGGAAATTGTTGAATTTTCCCGCCTTTTTTGGTGGCCATTTTGAAAATGGCAGTCAACAAACAATTTTCAACACCGGTTTTGAAGTCGCAACATCAATATCTATTTGGAAACCAAATTTCATTGAAATCGGACAATGTAGAATTTTCCCGCCTTTTTTGGCGGCCATTTTAAAAATGGCGGTCAACAAACAATTTTTAAAATCAGTTTTGAAGTTATGGCATCAAGACCGATTTGGAAACCAAATGTCATTGAAATCGGACATTGTTGAATTTTTCCGCCTTTTTTGGTGGCCATTTTGAAAATGGCAGTCAACAAACAATTTTCAACACCGGTTTTGAAGTCGCAACATCAATATCTATTTGGAAACCAAATTTCATTGAAATCGGACAATGTAGAATTTTCCCGCCTTTTTTTGGCGGCCATTTTGAAAATAGCGGTCAAGGAACAATTTTCATCATCAGTTTTCAAGTCGCCACAGCATGGCAAACATTTCATCAATTTACACTTAACCTTCATCTTCTATAGTTTTGGAAATAAAAGATGAAATATACGAAAATTTTAAAAATTCGGTGAAAAAAGGGCAATAACTCCTACAAGGGTTTATAGATTTTCTTCAAAATTTCAGGGTGGGTAGATCTTGATATGCTGAACATTTTTGCAATTAAAGTTGACCTCTATCTGTTATGGTTTTTTCAAATAAAAAATAAAATAAATTAAATTTTTGAAAATTTTACGGAAAAAGGGCAATAACTCCAAGACGGGTTTTCAAATTTTCTTCAAAATTGCAGGGCGGGTAGATCTTGCCATGCTGATCATTTTCACTTCGTCAGATTTTTTATATCTGTAACGGTTTTTAAGTTATTTGCAAAATACAGCAATTTACCCCCTATGTTCTATTTTTAGTAACAGCAGCCATGTTGTTTGGCTCTCGGACTAATCGAACACAATTTTGAAACTGCATACCCTGGTGATGATTCAGGCCAAGTTTGGTTACAAGTCGCCCAGCAGTTTTAGAGGAGAAATTTTTTGAAATTGTTGACGGACGAACGGACGGACGGACGGACGGACGACGGACGCAAACTGATGGCAAAAGCTCACTTGGCCTTTTAGGCCAGGTGAGCTAAAAAGGCTAATTTTAAGTTTCCTTCTATTTTAACTGAATTGAACTGAATATAGCTAAAGCTGAATATTGAAATTATGAAAGAAAACTTAGCAGAAAAAACACCTACAACGTCCGAACATCATAATCACATGCTACAATCCACAAGGGAAATTTTTTTTACCATTTATGCAAATCAAAAGTCATACATATATATAGAGCTTTTGAAGAATAAGTAAGAAGCAGTGAAGACCTCCCTTGGACATATAAGTGCCTTCATATTGCCATTATCTCTGTATTATAACTGATAGATACTTATTGGCTGAGCCATATAGCTATTTTGGTGGTTTATGTTATATTTTTTTCTCAAGTGAATGCTAAGTTCAACAGAAAAGTGGAAATATATTACATTAAAACTCTTTGTGACATTTTCAAATTCAATCAAAGAACATAAAACTATTTTTATTCGTTGTTCACACTTCAAAGTAGGCTATTTTTATTCAACATTTAAAATCCGAATTCTAATTTTAATGAATTATAGTATAGTTTTCTTCCATACTGGTACTATTTACTTAAAGAGTTACCGTGAAGAAAAACAGAGATACAAAAATACATATCTCAAGATTTAATGGAATTCAATTTTATTTTTAAGTTGGAATATATTTTGAATTCCTAGCAGTTTTTGGGAAAATAGGGTTCCGGGCCCCCCTTATGAAAAAATTAATGGTCGCATCCTTCTCCCTTAGCAGACGCGAAAGTCTGGATCCGCCACTGACACCAAAGGATTGTAAAATAATTAAATACCAAAGTTACTGTAGCTGTTGTTATTCACTGCAAAACAAGCCTAAATTACTTAGCAATGTGTGGTATGACTGATATCACGTGATCATTTTCACAGCTACTAACTGTATTGTTGTTTGTTCTTTAAATTCAAAACTGTCTTACATACTTCTAGACTGCTTTATCTAAATTTCAAGTTGATAGAAATGCCAAACACTGAAGCTCCTTAGGGATGAGCTTATTTTGTTCTGTGATATGGCAATATACATACCCCCACCCCAAAAAAAAAAAAAAAAAAAAAAAAACGTCGAAATAGGACTTTCAAGATTTGAAAGGTCAATGTTTGCCTAATTGTTTTTTTTTCTTCCTTTAAGCAAATATTGCTTTTGGTCAAACTTTGACAGCTTATTTTTATTTCATTAATTATCAAGATAAAATCTCGTTTTCTCTAATTTCTAGCAAATTTAACCAACGCCTGATCGGTGTGATAAAAATATTTCTCATCTCTAGAAATTTCCCGCCAAATCTATTCGGAAGATAATCCTCGCTGTTTTACATAATGTCATTAGAGAAACATTTTATACAACTTAAACATGTTAATTATGAAATTTCTCACATCTTGAATAAATTTTTAAATGTTTAAAAACTCGGCAAGCCTCGTTTTCAAACATTTGCAAAATTTATTTATAGATATACAACTGAATGATAAATACCAGTCGTGATGAATGGGACTAGCGTAGACGTGAATGTTGGCCAAAGTTTTGCAACAAATTACTAAATAGCGAAGTTACTGTGAATCTAATTTCTGCATATGCGCATTTCCACAACTTATGTCTCTTTAGTGCACATAAAATCTAAACGTTTGAAAGAGAATTAACTCAAAGATGTTTAAAAACTGATAGAGCACAAATAACCAATATGATCTAAATGTAAAGCCAAAATCAGCTATTTAACTGATAGAGCACAAATAACCAATATGATCTAAATGTAAAGCCAAAATCAGCTATTTAACTGATAGAGAACAAATAACCAATATGATCTAAATGTAAAGCTAAAATCAGCTAAGGACAGAGCTTTGCATGAGGGAGATACTCCTTAGTTTTCAAAAAAATTTACAAAAAATTAGATATTGCAAGGTTCCAAATAAAATATATGTTGAGAAGCTTGTCTCGTTATATACGTCTCATACGACATTAGCGTTGAATGAAGTACAGGGACAACTGCAATTAAGAAAAACAACTGAAACTTATACAGAACCCACCAAACGAAAAATAATTTATAACGAGCAACTAGTACACTAACATTTGGATCCTCACTGTTATGACGTTTTACAGTTCCCCTTGGAATTTAAATATGTAAGAAGGTATACTATGTATAAAAAGCTATGGTAAATGTCCTCTTTGAGTATGGAATTAAGATCAGCGACAAAAATTTTGCAAGAACCTTTTAACGTCAAGTCTTGTACACAAATTCCATATATTTGGATAGAAATAATATTTTGTTATTATATAATAGTTATTCTCACTTAATTGTCCTTACCCTTTTTTTTCTCAAGTAAGGCTTCTATCGGAGACGTTAGAGGTACTTAGTCATAGAACTCTTCTTTTAGTCATGAAAGTCGTTGTCAATATTTTCTTCATTCGAAATTATTCCAGTGATGAAAATACAAAAAGGAGATATTCGAATGAAGTGATTTTAAAAGATCTTCATTGTTTTTATTAATAAAAAAAGTCATGCATGAGAATAGTTGCAACGGGTTTTGTTTACTGTATGTTTATTGTATTGCAGTTTTGTTTATTACACAGCCCACATCCTAAATAAAAAACTTGCAGTAAATAGACATATCTAGAGCTCTTTTCCAGAGCACAAAAGGTAAGGCGTCAATGTTTCCATAAATGATGTGTGGGACCTAGACCCCAAATAAAATCACAGACACTGATTAAGTAACTAGAACAATGTGACGTCAAAGAACACTTCAATAAACAGGAAGAAGATAGCATTGTACAATTTGACATATTGGGGCTTAGTTTTAATTTTTTCATGATCAACACTTCTGCGTATTGACACATTGTAATCTTTTTGAATAAACACCTTATGATTAATAATATTTTCTTTGATAAAATCAGTGATAAACATATGATTACATAATCAGACAGGACGACATGTTCACTTGTGTAAATATTTGTCAAAAAGCAATCTGGAACAGAAGGTCACGTGTAGAAAGATATTGTTGAATGTGGGGAGATTAATGGCAACCGACAAAGATATCAACGATCAAAACACTCCTTTCAACAAAACTTTTTTGAAGACTAAAGTACATATGATCTTCATGCTGGAATTTCAAAACAAGAAATCAACATCGGTTTGCAGACCGGAATTTTCGGATCAATTTTGTTTCATTCACAGGCAACTGTCTCAAAAACGGCGACGTATCTTGTAAGGACGTTTAGTTTTAAATCAACAACAAAGTTATCTTAGAGATAATATAGTTGTTCTTTAAGCCCGTTGAAAATGCTACGCCAAAAAGCTCTAATTTCATTTTATACTAGTATATATATTCTTTTTGTTTTAATCCCAGATTATGTCAAGTTCTCATATTTCGAAAATGAAAAAATAAACGAACAAATTCAACTCACAAACAACTTTTCTCATTGATGTCTGAACTATAGTATCAAATGGAATGAAGGTATGCACCGAAGACAAAAACATACGTTATATCAGGGGCATCAAACCAAACCCTTTTTTCCACAAAATTTTCCACTGAGGTTTTGGTAAAGACTTTGAAAATATAAAATGGAAATCATCGGTCAAAGCCAGCTTAATAAAGAAAGCAGTAAATGGAGGTGATAACAAAAATTACCGAACACAATTGTCAAGAGCCAAATTCCAAGAGACAAATTCAAAGTGGCAAATTCCAACAGACAAATTCCAAGAGACAAATTCCAACAAATTCCAAGTGGCAAATTCCAACAAACAAATTCCAAGAGACAAATTCCAACAGACAAATTCCGAAAGACAAATTCCAAGAGCCAAATTCCAAGTGGCAAATTCCAACAGACAAATTCCAAGAGACAGATTCCAACAGACAAAATCCGGGAGACAAATTACAAGAGCCAAATTCCAACAGACAAATTCCAAGAGACAAATAGACAAAGCAGGAGCAAACCCAGAGGGAAAAAAATTGTCAACCGCAATGGTTCTGAGTTTGTAGAGTCATTTCAACAGAAAATGTTTGGATAAACGGAGTTTATCGCTCGAAAAAATCCCTTCCATTGTGGTGGTGTCTTGAAACAACTCAGCAGCAATTGCTTTTGAAAGGTCGTGGACAGTGTAAGGTAATTTTTGCTTCAGTAGTAAGTATTAATTATTCAAATGCAATAAAGCATTTTGATGACTTCAATATCATCGAGAAAATATCATGCCAAATGCTAACTTTCTAACTGAAATTTATGAAAAAGGCCAACCTTCAAATTTTTGATATGTAAAAATTTGTTGTTAAACAGCGCAATGAAATTCAAGTATGAATATTGAACAAGCAAATAAGTGTTGGTTCAAAATAAGAGAGGCCACTAATACCGAAATACAAAGCAAGGAGGTAAATTATCAGATATTTAGAGCGGGGTAGTCTTGATTCACCCACTGCTACCATTCGTCACGTTATTGATCAATCATTTCTGATGACTATAAATTGAAAACAATGTTGAAACAATTTATCAAATTGCACTGTAAAATACTTTGGTGTTTTACCGAAAATCTAGCCATTGAAAAGTGGTAAAATCTAAGGTACTGATTTTTTTTTCATAAATTGAACTGTCAAATCTAATTGCTCAGTTTCCGCCCAGATGTCTTTATGAATTTGAGATCGACTACATCAAGTAAACAATAAAATTATACAGAGTAAATGAACATGACACAAAATTTTATTGTTGTTCTTCATCTTCAAGTAACCATAATGACTTTAACTCACAGCCTTATACACACGTTGAAACACATCATGCCTAATATTGTAAAAAGTACACAAACTAGACACAAGAAATAATATAAAGATCCGATGTCCATTTTATTTGTTAAAGAAAGAAGCACGTGTTATTCTTATATGAAATATTACTCAATTGCTCATAGCGTTGCATATTAGCCTTGACGTCATGTATATAAACAGATATCTCATATTTTTGGCTGTCCAATCTGATGTCAAAGAAAACAGTTGACTAAACTGGCCATATTTATGCGTTTTACCGGTATGTAAGTATGTAAGTAGCCGTCTACACCTAGAGCAATAGGTTGATATTTGACATTGCGTAGGTGATATTACGTAGCCAAATGTCAAACTGATATTGACGTTGCGTAGAAAAAAAAAGTTGAAGAGAGGGTCAAAAACATTGTTTAATTTGGCAGAAATGAAATGTGGCATTTGCACTTTACAATTTATATTCTCAGAAGCGAACTGTGTAATCTATCCTGCAAAAACTCCAATATTCGTCCATACTCCATATTTCCATAAAAGAGTAAATAAATCCATATTTCTGTGCTAAAAATCTTCAAATATGTCAAAAGAATTAAATTACTCAAGGGAGACTACATGAAACGTTTTTTTTTTTCTTTTTAGAAAATACAGACAGAACTTTATTTGTCATATATACAATTCATGCATGTGACAAAATAACAAAGTATACAAATACAATAATGAAACATTTCATATTGTACAATTTACAATAAACAAAGCCAATAATATTATGATTCCCCTGCCCTCAGTTTTAATGGCTCTAGAGAATTTGTTGAGGATATACACGAATTTTTCGTTTTCATTTAATTCATAAAATCATTGATATTATTATTATTATTATTATTGAAAATCTAAAATATTCAAATCAAGGAGTTCTATTGATATCATACAAATATAAACAGAACGTCATGTGACGTCAAATGAACCAATCACATCGCACAAAAAATATTATAAAATGACAATGCAATTTAGTATAAAATGTGTTTCATCTTCTACTATGTTGCATTTTTACATAATCTCTTTAATCTAAAGATCTATATATAGATATATATAAAAAAAAACATCTATAAAAGCACCTTTTAAGCCTTATAGTTGGCTCCGTTTCATTGACGACATTGAAATGAAATTGACAGATACAAGACAGCACCTTGATGAATTTATGGAATTTATAAACAATTATCATCCATCAATTAAATTCACTGCCAACATATCGGAAATTTCCAATGCATTCCTCGACACTACTTCAACGCTTGCCGACGGAAAAATCAGCTTTGATCTGCACTCGAAACCAACCGATACACACGCATATCTGCTACCAAGCAGTTGTCATCCAAGACACTGTATCGACGCAATTCCATATAGTCTCTCCACCAGACTACGTCGGATATGCTCAGATGAGCAAACTTTCAACAATAGGAGCAGAGAACTTTAAGACCATCTAGTTAAAAGGGGTTACAAAGCACACAAAGTGCAAAAAACAATTGAAAAGGTTTCAACTTTAGAACGAAAACAGTTGTTACAATACCGAAATAAAAAGAAAAGGAACTCTCGAATCCCATTTGTTACGACTTTCCATCCACAACTTCCAAATTTGTCAGCTATTACACGTGAATGCATGCCAGCCTTGCATGCGTCACCTAAAATGAAAGCCCTTTTCCCAGAACCACCACTTATATCTTTTCGCAGGCCCAAGAACTTGAAAGACATGCTCGTTAAGGCTAAACTAAAATCACCTGTAATAGGACAATTTAAGACCTGTCCAGACAAACGGTGTCTTTTGTGCAAATACAGTCTAACAACATCGACATTTGAGAGCACAGCAACTGGCGAGAAATTCAAAAATTTCGGCAATTTGTCCTGTAAATCCGAAAATGTGATATATATGATTACGTGTGCGGTATGTAAAAAGCAATATATTGGTGAAACAAAAAATTCACTTAATCTCCGTATTAATTTACATCGTAATCACATAAAGGAAAAGGAATTAACACAGGCAACGGCTGTCAATTTCAACAGCATAGGACATAGCTGGACAGACATGCAAGTTGTCGCAATTGACCAAAATAAATCTTGGAATGAGACAAAGCGACAAGCAAAAGAGCGGTTCTGGATGCAAAAAATTAAATCCAGTTTNATGTTATCAGCTATCTATTACGGTTTATGAGTTATTACAAAAAGAAGGTCTTGGGTCAAAGTTCAAAGTGACCAATGACCTTTGACCTTAGCACTTTTAAATGTAACACATATCACCTAAGTTGAATGGAAAAGGTTACAGGTTCCTATCTCTTACCGTTTTCGAGAAAAAACATGCTAAAAGAGGTGACGAAACTTTCAAGGGGAATAACTCTTGAACGGTGCATCATAGAATTTCGGTCCAAATGTAACAAAGGTCCGTCATGACCTAATAAACATTTTGCCATAACAATTAATCAGCTATCATTTACAGTTTTCGAGATATTTTAATCACAAGATTTGAGGTCAAAGTTCAAAGTGACCAATGACCTCGGTCATTTTGGAAATTCAAAGACCTTCTTGCACATCTCGGGGTGGTTGTCCACGTTGGTGCCATGTTTCATTAAGTTTGGAATACCCATCTCTGAGATAATGTTTGGACAAAGTTTGAAAAATCCATTGAGGAATAATAATAATAATAATAAGAAAGAGAGTAAAAACAATAAGTCACCAAACTTCGTTTGGGTGACTTAATAAGAAACGGTGCAAACACAAGAAGTCGCCAAACTTTGTTTGGGCGACTTAATAACAAGAAACAGAGTAAACACAATAAGTCACCAAACTTCGTTTGGGTGACCTAATAATAAGAAACAGAGTAAACACAATAAGTCACATAACTTCGTTTGGGTGACTTAATAATAACGAGTGATGATATGTTTGCATGCAAACACAAGTCACCCAAACCAGATTCCATTCCCAATTGCTGTGTTGTATATTTATCACCAATGATTGTTATAATGTGTTCTGCAATATTTGTTTCTATACCTTGTGTAAGAACTAGTGTCTTGAACTCATTATCTTTTCGTCTATCAGTGTTAGTAGTACTTTGATTCACAGGTTAACACTTTTTAAGTATATGTACTGGATTGCATCAGAAAGGAAGTTGCGTCATAATGGTTTCATTATTGATTCATTGATGAAACCAACATTCAAAGCTTAATACTGTATGTACATTTATTGATACTTTAAGGTGATATAAAGCTATAGGGCTGCGACCTTGACCTTTGACCTTGACCTCATTTTGAAGGTCAAGACTTCCTGAACATTTTGTACATTGAATGTCTTTTAGTTTCTTCAATGGTATTTGAGCTATAAGCAAAAAATGCAAAATTCGGACATCAAAATTGGTTTTCGGTCCATAAAACGAAAACGGTTGGTCCGATAATTTGGACCCTATGTAACAAATATAGACCTTAACAAAACACACATTTTTGCCATTACATTTTATCAGCTATCTATTACGGTTTATGATTTATTACAAAAACAAGGTCTAGGGTCAAAGTTCAAAGTGACCAATGACCTTTGACCTTGGCATTTTTAAATGTAACACATATCACCTAAGTTGAATAGAAAAGGTTTCAGGTTTCTATCTCTTACTGTTTTCGAGAAAAAACATGCTAAAAGAGGTGACGAAACTTTCAAGGGGCATAACTCTTGAACGGTGCGTTATAGAATTTTGGTTTAAATGTATCAAAGGTCCGTCATGACCTAATAAACATTTTTGCCATAACAATTAATCAGCTATCATTTACAGTTTTCGAGATATTCCAATCATAACATTTGAGGTCAAAGTTCAAAGTGACCAATGACCGTGGTCATTTTCGAAATTCAAAGACCTTCTTGCACATTTTGGGTTGGTTGTCTACATTGGTGCCATGTTTCATTTAGTTTGGAATACCCATCTCTGAGATAATGTTTGGACAAACTTTGAAAAATCCATTGAGGAATAATAATAATAACGAGTGATCATATGTTTGCATGCAAACACAAGTCGCCCAAACCAGATTCCATACTCAATTGCTCTTTGAAAAAAAATGCTGTGTTGTATATGTACCACCAATGATTGTTCTGAAATATTTTTTTATTCCTCATGTAAGAATTAGTTTCTTAAACTCATTATGTTTTCGTCTATCAGTGCGATTAGTGCTTTGATTAACTGGTCAAAATTTACAAGGATTGCGTCAGAAAGTTGTGTCATTATGACTACCCATTTCTGAGATAAAGCTTGGACAAAGTTTGTAAAATCGATTGAGGAATAATAATAATAAAAATGTTTTGATGTAAATCTTTCACCAATGATTAATGTGTTCTGAAATAATTTCCTTTTTTATTCATCATGTAAGAATTTGTCTCTTCAACTCATTATGTTTTCATCAAACAGTGTTAGTAGTGCTTTGATTCAAGATGAAAACTTCATATCCTGTTTCGTCATATAATATAATCATTTCTTTTTTCAGCCGGTGAGCAAACCACCGAAAAAGCAATTAAAACCGCGTTTCTCAAAGCATCCGGATCAAGGGCGATAACACCACAAACGCTACCACTAGATGGCTCTTCGCTGACCTTAATATTTTTTTTCAATTCACCATCTCGGTAAAATACACAAATATATTCATAAAATTAAATGAATGTAACTTATATTTAATAACATATCGATAAACTAAACATTTCTCCACATGACTAAACAGTTTTGATAACAATTCTTGCAAGTAAACCCCTAAAATCTGTGTTTGAAATCAGGTCGACGAAATGTAAACAAACCACGCGCGACTCAATGTTTACCTTTTTGGGGCCTCAATTCAATTGACACAAACATAGTTCTACGTCACAAAACTATAAATAAACCGGTGTTATAGGAAATTTAACGTATATTCTTTGGGTAAAATCCGGGGTGTTCCATCATTCGCAGTATTTATATTAAAATGATATGAGAATTGAGGGGTACTAAAAGGACGTGAAAGCTGGCGTCGGAACTGTAGAATCCAATGTTTTTGGGTATGTTTTCGTTCTATCAAGGCTTAAGTCTCGATTTGCATGCATTATTTTACATGTAATCTTCGATGAGTGTAAGAAAATAACATCGAAATCAACGACCTTGTCATACTTTTGTGTAGCACGTCACCACGTGGTGTAAATTTCTGACAATACACAACTACATCTGATTGACAAAGGTGGATTTACATCAGCGTTTCAAAACGAAATACGTTTTATTTTGAACATCGAAATTGCTACCTCTGCTAATTAAAATACTCTCTTTCTTTTATATATACTCAACTGTCAGGTCTCAGCAATATATGGGAAAAGGGGGAGGGGGGCTTTCCCAAGGTAAACAATCAAATGGAACTGTCTCAATATGCCTGAAATGTAAACATCTCATTATGTTGATAAAAGAAGAGCTGTTTTAACCTCACTACATCTGTATGTTGATTNTGTGTTAAAATTTAAAAATAACACATTTTTCAATTGCAGATATTATTTCTTCCGGATTCACTACAATGTCTTCAATTATTGATTTTGTTAAATACTTTTAGATATACAGTAACTGACAAAAGTTTTTTCTTCATCTCCCTCCGGGCATTCATCTCGTATTACATTTGTGATAACCAGCGTCTACAATGTAGCTGTTATTGTTTTGGTTAGACTTTTTTGTCCATAGTTTTTGTTTGATTTTATTTTTTATTTTTATTGTGTTTTGAAAAAGGCCCGGATAGGGGCTGAAATATTAACTGTATTATTTGTGTACTGTTCACTTTTGTCTTTTGTTTGATTAGATATATATATAGATATATATCTGTGCTTTTTTCCAACTGAAAGATTGTGATCACTTACTCTATTTTTTTTTTATTTGAAACGCACACATACTAATCCAATATCTCGAATAATATTTTAATGCTATTTCAATATGATAAATTTGCAGGATACTTGGTAGTCGTCTGGGCAAGAGATATAAAAATACATTCCCTAGATTTTTCTGTGACCCTTTTCACAATATCTGGTTATATCGACAATTTATGTGTTGTTAGTGCAAACAATGAAAGCATGAACAAAAAGACAGCTATTTAAGTCACTGCCGAAACCTAGGGGAGCAGCTATACAAAGCAGTTAAGCGTTCAATTCAATATGAATTAAAAAAAAATCGGGGATCAAATATTTGGCTACTTAATTGATATACATCTTATGGAACTGTTTCAACGAAACAAGGAGGTTGAAATTATTTGAAATAGACTGTTTTTCGTCATTGGCCACTACGTACATATGTTCCAAAATTAGGAAAATAACTGAATGATTGGAATGAGAGCAAATATGCTAAAATAGATTAGAGATATTGGCCGTTCAGAAAGAAGATAAAAACAAAGCAAATCTATTGCTGTGTTGTTTGTCTCCTAAAATGATTTTTAAAATTTAATAGCATTGTGTCATATATACAGTTCTTTTACATGGTGTCAGTGGAAGTCCAAGGGATGTTACATAACAAAAATAATGGGTTAGAAAGACAATAGTGCATGCAACCTGGAATCCTATGTATAGGCTTTTTGTGCGCTGATGAGAAAAAAGATTTCAATATATGCAAGTAGTATTATACCCTAGAGGTGTAAAACGGATTTGACAGATTATGCAGATGCAAGCTAAACTTAACTTGAGGTGAGGTGACAAGATGACAAAACACATCGATTTACAAGTACCTTTTGAGAGGTTTCCGTGGTCGTGTGGAGTTGTTAACGGACTTGAGACTGCTAGGCGCGTATTGCCGTAGACGGTATGAGTTCGAATCCAGTTTTCCACCCTGTTGAATTTTCCAATGTCAATAGCTTTAAAAAGATCTTAATCATCATGTTTAGCATTTGGAAATATACATTTCTAGCTTTTAAACTATATATTACCATTTACATAACTGATTTTAGTAGTATGTGATACCAAGCAAATCTTAGTAAAACTTTCAACCTGAACTGTTGGAAACACCTTTAGCTGAATGGTTATTGTTCTCTATCAGCTTTTACACGTTTTTCGGTTAATGGACTTCTAAATGTTTTGGTTTGATATGTACTGATGAAACATAAGTTGTCGAAATGAGCATATGCAGAAAATAAATTAACAGTAACTTCGGTATTTTGTTATTTCTCTTTTAAATATAAACTACAGAATTTTACAATAGTAATATTATGATTTAATTTCAAACCAATACTTAAATTTGAGCTTATTTCATAAGAAAGTACATCATAACTGATTCCTGACCAGACAAAAATATAAAGAAATACGGCATCTTTTAGGAGACAAATATTCAAGTTGGTGTAGTTATTGTTTCAAGGCTTTCCCGGGTCCACTACCTCTTATTTATAACAGAAATAGGCTATCCCTTGTAATAAGTTCATATTTCGCGGTGATATCATGAAAGGGACGTATACAAAAGTACACATGATTATAACGAAATTTTATTAATTATTTGTATACCTCTCTTGTCGTAAACTATGAGGGGGCAAATCTTTCATGACGGTGTGTCAATAACATACAAAAAGATCTTTGAATGGAATAAATAAAAATGTCGGTAACATAGCATAGTTTAGAATCTTTTAATCAATTTAGTTTTCGAGTGCTATTTTTTTATTGAAAGCTTCAAGATGCTCTGAGACAAGCATTTGTCTGCAATTGTACTGCTTAAGGTCAAATACAGGTTGTATTATTTACATTATCGCATGTAAAGTGTTTATCTATCATGTTATGGGACATTTAATTTGCGTTTTATTTGTTTGTAATGAGTGGTGACGAAAATACTTATCTATGTCAATCGCCGATAAAATATTGAGATTTCCATTGCCTTTGGCCTGAACGAAGTAGTATTTTATTAAGTTACGGTATTCCTCAAGGTTGTGTAATAATTCTTTGTTTATATTTCATGTCGTCATAGAAGTGTAACTTTTTATAACATTACTGTTATATTGTTGGTTGATAAAAAAAAATCAATTTGGTTCAAGTTGTAGATGTACTGTGTCAATTCATTTCTGTTCAATTTTCCGGCAAATGTTTTTATTCCAAATTATGAGCATACCATTCAATCATTCCAGTCTAATTTACGTAACACGGTTCTGCAAAGGAACGTTAAAAATGTAAAGAACAAAGAATATGGAAATGTTACGTCGACATTTTCAAATGTAAATTGTCGATAAATGTCCTTTTCAGTTGTAACTTCTAATCGTTTTTGTATCAACAAAATGTCAAAAAAGGACCCTACAAACCCAAATATTCAAGCTATATTATAGAAGAAATAATAAACGAAATTGACTCATTTTACACTTGACTGGTCATTCAACATGCTTGTCTCTGAAGATTTGCATATTTTTATTATGTTTACATGTGTATATTATAATAATGTTGTTTTATAACATATGATGAATGGCTAAGTTTCGAATAATTTTTATGTTCTTTCGTTGGCATTGGAGTGTTTTGTAAGCAGGTTTATTGCATGATGAAATGCCATTCATTGGTAGTAAAAAATTGTATAATTACTCGTTGTGTCTATTCTTGAATATCTACTTATCTCTAAGAATTTCTCCCACGATGTTTTATAATTATATACCATCTTATATTTAATTGATTTAATCTGTACATTAAAAGTTCCATTCGGTCATATTGACACATTTTCTGATGAAATCCTTATTTCATAATCTTGGTCATCGAAACGTTTCATAACGACTTCATTCCTGATATACCGTGATTTCTACAATGAAAAACGCATTATTCATCTATTCATTCATTTACTTTCCGACAAGAAAGTAAATAATTAAGTTAAATATTTGATTATTCAAAACCTCATTTTCAAGGTCATGACAGCTCAGGTAGACAGTTTTAACAATCTTATCACCTCTGATTATTTTTTTCTCGGTAAATATTGTTGTTGGCAAAAAACGAGGCGCCTACCTATGAAACAGTCAACTTTAAGAATTTGAAATCAGGATGTATCAATATTTTTTTCTGTTAATTTTACATAATTTGTCTTGTGAATTAAATGTAAACTCAAAGCTTTCCATGTTAAATTTGGCTTTCAAAATTGATATTGTCTGAGGCGGTATCCCATTTGTTGTAGCAAAGTGGTGACTGTGATACTCTTTTTCTATATAAATAATTCAAATTTAATAAAAACAAAACCTCCGAAAACAAGGAAAGAAAAAAACCCACACACACAACAAAATTTATTATTTGTTTCCACGATTGTTTGGATATGATGCCATTAGCGAACAGTGCATTGTAAGTCTTTTGACTTTTTGATATCAGTGGTTGTTTTCATTGGTCGAAATTTCTCGATTTCTTAATAAAATCTATTATTAATTTCGTGGTATGCATATTACGATATGATAAGCGAAAATTAAATGCACGCGAAAATAACCAATCATAAGGGTATTTCTCAATACTTTCTGGTATCATTTTCTGCTTATTTTTTTTTCGATTGATGTTTATCAACTTTATTCTAAAACTGGATAGGGTATACGAAACAAAAAAAGCCGAAATATATTCATTTTGTTCTTGATTCTAATTTGATGTAAATGTTATTCAAAATTTTTGTTCTGCTCGCGCAGGTAGTGGTAGCTAGAATAATTCTTTTGGTGGCTTTAAAATACTAATGGGGAGTCAATCAATCTAATCAGCATGCATATTAGCAGAAAAAGTTGCATTTTCTGTGTACACACTCAAAGGCGTGCCTTGTACGTAGTTTCATGCGTCTTGAAAAGCTAATATCCCGACAAGAATTCGAATTTAGACCAGTCAAGTTTTGAAAGTTGTTTTGCGTGACATTTGCCAAAATTGTCAAAGATCAAAGGAAAAAATGAAAAGATCAAAGGAATTTGCCACAAGTTTGGAGTCACGCAGATCGCGTGAGACTTGATAGGTCTTTACGGTATATACGAGGGTTGTCCCTAAAGTTTTAGGACGGTCTGCGTAAAAATGGATATATATGTCAGAATATAATGAAACAAGGCTACGAATACTTACATTATTTGACGAGTCAATCTCCAAAATTTCATCAGATAATAAGGTTTTTCAATTACATTTCTAACATTTTAAAATACTATAACAACTTTCCAGCGGAGCTTCGAAATACGTTAAAATGACTTCAACGTTAATTTTTCTCGTTATAGTTTTCATTCAACTCAACACATTTTTTGCATCTTTTTAACCAGTCATATTGTTCACTTTTCATATGTAAAATTATGTTCATCACTGCAAACCTAAGATCGGGTAAGTCGTCAAACTTCTGTCCACGGAGAAATGATTTTGATACATGGATATACGGCAAAGTCCATTGGTGCTAGGTCTGGACTATACGGAGGGTGTTTGAAACACTAAAATTAAAGTAAATCGATCTCAACTTTAACTTTTTGCGTTGTTTGCACAGGGGCATTGTCCTGATGTAGGATTACATAGTTCAAATTAGCAGCCAAATAAGGTCGTTCCTTTCTATAGGTGTTTTTTCTGATGTTCACGCAAACTTTATAACAGGTCTCTGCTCCACATTTTCCAAAAAATGTTTCATATTTCAGAAATGCGTTTCCAGTCTCACAGTCTTCGAAGCCGGACATGTCTGCCATATCAAGACTTAAATTTTTGAAATTTGGCATGTGTAAAGTCATTAATTTTATCTAAGTCATAGTATAATTATCGGGAATTTTTTTGTGGTATTTTTTTGAGAAACATGACAAATTTAAAAACGGCATTATGCGCGTTACAAGGTATTTTTGTCAAGCTCTGGGTCCCAATCTCTGTTTCAAATATGAAGTCATTATTTCGATATCAAATGAAAAATTTCGGGGTTACATATATATAGTATGTAGGTTTTTGTTGCAGATCACAAATACCAGAAAAGAATAGACATGAGACGTTGTTTTTGTTTTTATGAGTACTTGTCCTAAAACTTTTGGGACAACCCTCGTATTTTGTGTACTAATCGGTTTAGGTATACGCTCTTATGTTTGCTCCTTTTAAATTATTTCTTTTTTGTGCACGAGTGAATGAATGCGTACAACAGTTCTTTTATTTGTTAGATAAATACAGTTTCGTTCTAGGTTGCTCGATGAATTTTCCGGATCGTCCGATATTCAGCCTTGACCTTTAAAAGTTTAATATGGAATCTTTTAAATTTAATGCACAAAGGTGAAAAGATCTGATTATATTACAACAACAGATATAATATGACACTCCATAAAAGGGCTGAAATGCTATGATAGAGGATCTGCTTTACAAACAAAAGCAAAACTTTACTATTTCCACATGCTACGTTGATCTATCTTATTATGTCACCCCATACGAAGTCTGGTGACTTGTTGTTACTTTCGTTTTTTAAATTATTTCACTTCTTCCACATATGTCCCTGAGATATTTTTTTTGTATGGCTGCATGAATGAATTTTAGAATTCGAGCACATTTATACCACAATCTGAAATTATTGCCGCTATTACCAAGATGTCCAACATTCTACTTTTAACAAGATGTGTTTTGTGAAGCACTTGTGCCCCCGAGTAGAAGTAAAGAAGAAACATTCAGCAACTTTGAACAATGAATGTCCTTCTGACAAAATAATTTGTAGAAATAATTCTGGTATCAACTGAAAAGCTTAATCATATCAAATGATGAATGCAATTGGATGCAAACATAGAAGTCAGCCAAATGAACCCTTCCAATCATTATCCAAGCATAATTTATTAAGAAAACAATTTTCACCCCCTTTTTTTTGAACATTTATAGTCAACTCATTGTGTTCTGTCTATCAGCGTTATCAATAATTTTATTACACCAGGGATCATCAATACTGGTTCCCCAAAAGAGGAGGAATACACAGAAGAGAAGAAATGAAATAACAGATATTTTTTGTAACATCCCTCATCATTGATATATATAATACATATATAAAAACCTGTAAGACGAAAGTGAATAAATGAAGAAAATATGCTGAATGATTTCAAAAAATCTTTTTTTTTTACAAAGATATTCTATAGATATCAAGAAATATTTCAACATAAATGAGTTTAATTTCTATATATATATATATATATATAAAATAAAAAAAAATATATAATTTCATTTTTCTGGTGAAATTATACCGGACAGTCACATGCCAAGGTCAAGGTCACGAGTTCAAATATTCTGATACCAACTGAAAGGTCTCTCCACAAGGAATACACATGCAAACTATGAAAGCCGTATCACTTACCATTCAAAAGATATGCTCAATGTTAAAGTTTTTATGCAGTTGTTCAAAGGCCAAGGTCAAGGTCACAAGGTCAACTATTCTGGTACCAATTAAAAGGTCTTGCCAAAATTGATACACAAGCAAAATATGAATGCCATATCACTTACCATTCAAAAGATATACCCAATGTTAAAGTCTATTATTTTTTTTTTCAAAAAGTCCATCACATGTCAAGGTTAAGGTCATGGGGTCAAAAATTTTGGTATCGTTTGAAAGGTCTTGCCACAAGAAATACGCATGCAAAATATGAGAGCCCTATCACCTACCATTCAAAAGATATACCCAATGTTAAAGTTTTTTGTGGACAAACAGACAAACAGACAGACAGACCAAAAACTATATGCCCCCGAATCTTCGATTCACGGGGCATAAAAAGAGGAACCAATATTACAAGAACTGTTTTGCAGCATTCTGTCAAAGTTTGATGTTCAGGAAGATGAAAGGAAGAAATTTATACCAAAACAAACAAACAATGATTATCAAACAAACAAAAAAAAAATCCATAAATAAATAGTAATGATTGCCTTTCCCTAGTTGGCCGCTAGAATGCATAGAAATTTCATCTTTGTCCGATTTTGAAGAATTAATTTCTAAGTATATTCTCAGATTGTAAATGAGATTGAATGATCGAATTTGTTGTCTTGGGTGACATCCACTATTTCTCGCATATGCAAATCTAGTTAATATTTACCGTTTGTTGGTTTTTTTTTTCAAGATGAAAACAAGTGCAGAGGTGTCTTTTTAGAGGTATATTGCCTTCTTGAGACGTAACTGTCGACGATTGACTTTGAGAGAGAAAAAAAAAAAACACACACATATACACATACACACAAACTGAAAGAAAATTCTTCTTCGAGACTGGAATGTCTTTTTCATACTTCGATTATAAGCACCGAGTGTCTATCAACTTTTGTTGTGAGTTCGTGCGACGACTAGTTTTCCGTAATGGAACTCTTAGATTCATCTCCGAATATTTATTTTAATATCATATACAGCAATTTGACATATAATTTGGCGAAGTCAGATCTTAATTAACGATTGAAAAATGACTGTTTACATATGTGTGGAATCATATTTTGGTCAATAGAATTCCTTAATTTCCGGCAAGACATTGAAAGGCGGGAATTGCAATACAAAATTGCATTGCATGTATATTTAACTGGTATTTCCATACGACTCACACAATGGCCATCTTATTACATCAGGATAATTTTAAATGTATTGATCGGATTAATGACTAAAAATAGTCACTATTGACTTCCACGATTCACTGTCTGATTTTGTGTTATTTAACTAGTCTATAGAAATTACTAGAATATTCGGTAATTAAGATCGGTTTCCTTCTAGTTTGACTTTAAAAATGTTTTATTTAAATCAATTATGCAATTAAACTTTCTCATTTCTGCTCATTTGCCTCACTTGATTTGCCTATGTTATCCTGATATTGATGTAAGGTGTGTGTGGTGTTTTGTTTATTTTATTTTATATTATTTTGCTTTGCTTGTGTGTGTGT